>OLKM01003738.1:0-31038 GCA_900291075.1 Melanogrammus aeglefinus | reverse complement strand
GTCTGATCCAACGACATCACCATAAAGATATAACATACCCGTTGATCCTCCTCATCGTTCCGCCTTCGGTTCCCCTTTCATGGAGCCTCCGTTTTCTCCAAATAGATCTGCGCAATGGCATTATCACCTGGTCCGCATTCGCGGAAAGGGTGACGAATGGAAGACGCCTTTAATACCCTTTGGGCCACTACGAGTATCGTAATGCCCTTCGGCCTCACTAATTCCCCGCAGTTCTTTCAGTTCTTTTGGTCAATTGATGTCCTCCGGACAGGCTTGACCGCCCACCGTTGTTCGTGTCCTACATCGACGATATACCATTCTCTCCAAATCCATGGAGGAGCACGGGTCCATGTCCGACATGTTCACTGCAGAGGTTGTTTGGAGAACAGGCTGGTACGTGCAAGGCGGAGAAGTGCGAGTTCACGTTTCCATCCGCATTTTCTTCTCTTGCGGGACATAATCAGCCAGGGCCAGGTTGAGATGGATCCCCGCTAAAGGCTCTGCGGTGGGCTGAGTGCCCCCCCCACTCCCCCCAACCCGGCAAAGCGATTGCAACAGTCCTGGCTTTGCCAAACTCTCTACCGTTCCGGTTTATACTGGTTTACATAGTCCAGATCGCCGGCACCACCTGCACGGCTCTTGACGTCACCAAGAGCCCCCTTTTGCGTTCTGGACGCCAGAGGCGCGAGACCGCCTTTCAGGGCCTCCAAACAGCGGTTCGTATCCGCCCCATCCTCACCTCAACAACTGATCCTTCACTCCAGTTCGTGTGGAGGTCGATGCTCGCGGACACCGGACGTGTGCGCGGTTCTTCCCAACGTTCAAACCCGCGACCACAAGCCTCTCATCCCTGCGCCTTCTTCTCTCGAAGGTTGCCCAGCCGGGAGCGCAATTATGACGCAGGCAACCTGAGAGCTCCTTTAGCGCGTCAGCTTGCGTTGGAGGCAGTGGCGGCATTGGTGGAGTCGCGCCTGAGCTCCCATTTATAGTTTGGACCGATTCAATCGCAAATCTCGCTTACATCCAGTCTGCTAAGAGGCTAAATTCCGCCAGGCCAGGTGGGCCTTATACTTTGTCTACGGTTCAATTTCCTCTACCTTTACCGTCCGGCTCCAGAAACGTCAAGCCAGATGCTTCTGTCCCGCCTGTCTCTCCTGTGGACCCCGGGGACTGACCCCGAGACCATTCTGCACCCCTTGCCTCGTCTCGCCACTTCACCTGGGAGTGGAGTCTTGCGGTTCGGTCTGGCCACAGAGGAACAGGCCAGATCCCGGGTCTCGGCCCCCTAACCGTACTGTTCGTTCCTGACGCGGTTAGGTCCAAGGTTCTGACGCTGGGCGCACTCCTCCCGCTTACCTTGCCCACCCAGGTATCACCCCGCACCTTGGACTTCATCCGTCGCGTTTTTGGTGGTCCACCCCATGGACAAGGATGTCGCTCCGTTTATTTCGGCGTGTGCAACTTGCGCCCGCCGAACAAGACCTCGACCCTCCCCCATATCCGGGTTGCTACAGCCCCTACATCCCCTAGCCGTTCCCTCGGTCACACATCCCCTCGACTTCGTCACCGGAGTCTACCCATTCAGAGTGGTAATTTCCACCATCCTTACCATTTAGACCGTTTCTCAAAGGGCCGCCTCACTAAATTCGTCGGCTTCTTCCCAAGGCTTCCCCCTCAAGGGAGACCGCCGAACCCTCTTATTCCGACAACGTAATTCTGGCCTGCATGGCATTCCCCGCGGACATCGTGTCAGACACAGAGGCCCAAGTTTCACCTCACAGGTATGGCGGCGCTTTCTGCAAAGGCTCTTGGCGCCACCTCCAGCCGTCTCTCATGCGGTCTCACCCCCAGTCACTGTCAGTCAGAACCGAGCCAACCAGAGATGGACGGCGGCACTTCGCTCGCATCACCCACGGCCACCCCACCACCCTGGAGCTACACAGCTGCCCTTGTGGTCGAATACGCCATAAACACACTGCTACAACGCGTTCCACGGTCTATCGCCGATTCATCGGCGTCCTCCCTGTACCAAACTGCTCCCCTGTTCCGCTGATCTGGAGTGAGGAGATCGCCTGTCCCTTCCGTCCAAAGCCCCATCTGCGGCAGATGCCGGCGCATATTGGAAAACGGACACGCACTCTGCCACTACTCCATGCTCCCTTTCGGTTCCCAACTCCAGGCCAATTAAGCGGGCGCTCGACCCTGGCGCCGAGTACGCCCCGCGGCAAGGGGTTTGGTTGCGGGCTAAGGATCATTCCCTTGCAAGGGATTCCTCCCAAAAACGCTCCCCACGCTCTCATCGGTCCCTTCACCTCCAAGGTGGTCAATCCCTCTGCGGTTCGACGCTGAACCTCCCTCCTGCCACTCCGTCGCATCCACCCCCCACCTTCCATGTCCCCAGATCAAGCCAGTCGTCTACCAGTCCGTTGTCCCCCCCCCAACCCACCTCACCTCCACAAGGGGTGATTCGATGGACCACCCAGCCTGGGATGGTTCCGTCGAGCTCCTCGGATGTGCGGCGCGGGGGCTCGGCTGTCACCAAGTACCTCGTACGAATTTGGGAGGGGTACGGTCCTGAGGACGCGCCTCCTGGGTTCCCCGGAGCCACATCTTGGAATCCATCACTCATCCAGGACTTATCCAACATCACCCGGCTGTCTAGGGGCGGGGCCGTCCGCCGAAGAGGGTTCGTCGAGGGGTACTGTACGCCACGTCCCCGCTACGCTCGGCTCCAACACCCACCTCTAGTGGCCGTGGGTCGTAACTGGTCCTCTCTTTCCAAGCAACCCACTGTCTCCTATCCCCAATCACCATTTTCCCTACTTAAGCCAGGCAGTCTCTGTTCAGCCGACGCCAGGTTCGTCCGTGATAACTTTATAGTCTCTCGTGTCCTACCAGCATTCTGGCACACCCACTCGATCCTGCCTGCCCTCCGACCCCGCCTGTCTGACTTCCTGCCGGTTTCTGATCCTCGCCTTGTCTGACTACCCCGCCACTGCTCTTCCGACCCCTGCTGTCTGGACTCTTCCTGCCGGTTAACCTGATCCTCGCCTGTCTGACTCCCCGACTCTGCTCTCCGACCCCTGCCTGTCTGACTCTTCCTTGCCGGTTTTCCTTGATCTCCCGCCTGTCTACTATTTCCTGCTGCCTCTCCGACCCCCGCCTGTCTGACTACCTGCCTTGCTCTTCCGACCCCTTCCGTCTGACTCTGCCTGCCGGTTCTCTGATCCTCGCCTGCCTGACTACTCGTCCCTCGCCCCGCCTGCACGCTTGCCCTCCCGGTTTCCGGGACTGCCGCTCGCCTGAACCCCCCGAACGATTGCCCCACATAAATTCCGTACCCTTTGCACCTGTCTCCGCTCTCTCTGTGTTCAGCGTTTGGGTCCCAGTTGCTTGTACCTTAACACTAAATACAATTTGGACATTTACCATCCATTGGCCGATGGACAAAATAAGTTAATTTTGAAATCTCAGTATGAATGAAGTTCTGACCTTGTAGTGGCATGCTCTCTTGGTCATAAATGGTACCACCTACTTTAATTTTTTTTCTAGATTATCTGGAAAATTTAATTTGTATAAAATGGTACATACTACTTACCAGGACATACTAGCTATCATCCTCAGATGGATGCCAGTTTGGTTCTTTTTATGGCCAGCCACCCATCCTTCGCTTCTGGTCAAACCTTTCCACCTTCTTCTTTCAGTCGCTGCTTTGGCAGGCTGCTTCCATTTTACAAAATGTGCATTTTTTTTTGCGGCACAAAATAAATTGGCCTCCACCAAAAGGTGCCACTTTCATTTGAATCGACCCCTGCAGATAAATGACAGGACAGAAGGCTGACAGGCAAACAAGGACAACAGACTGACCCAGGACAGACCGACAGACTGACCTAGACAGACCGGACTCTGACAGACAGACAGGCGGATAGATTGACAGGAGGATAGATAGACAGACAGACAGAACAGGCAAGCCAGATGGACGTGGACTTCTTAAAAGTGCCTTTGGGTATTCGAACATAGGACAACTGATAAAGTGTGACCGGGGTTGGACTATACAGAGCTGCAGGGAGAAAAGGAAAAAAACTGTCAATCATCAATCAATAACAAACAAAGTAAGCTGCAATGTGCCATCTTTTGGTTTGCAAAAATAATATAAGCCAATACCCTAACGATAAGAAGAACAAATATTAGATGCATAACATTAACTCACACTACACCTGTGCCTGGGAGGGTGTTAATTAACTGTCGTTGATTCTGGACAAATTTACTGCTGGAATTTACTGTTGAAAGTCAATCACACAGTTACAGCGGCGGTTCTACTTCCAGTTAAGCCCCGGGCAAGACTGTCCTCCAAGCGCCGGGGGGGGGGGGGGATTCTACCATGGTTACGTTTAAATTTGGAAAGACTGCACGGAAAGATCATAAGTAGGGTATTTTGTTTGTTACTAATTTATCGGGTTTTCTTGTATCTTCTATGGCGGACGTTTGCCGCGTACAAGACCGGGAAAGCACCATGGGAGTGTAAACCCCTGTGTTGGGGTCTTCTCTGTTAAATAAATACTTGAAGCTGCTGTTGAAAGTTAACAGCCGGTTTTTTTCTGCATCGTGTATGACAAAAGGATAAAAAGTACGAGGTAAGTAACGCTGCTCCTCCCCTCTCGGCACAGTCCAGTCTCTTCGCTTCCAATCCCTCGTTTTCCATTCAGCAATCATAAATTGAGATAGTTACAAATTCAAATTAAAATAAAATAAAACAAAAACAATTAGGGATGCACTTGAATTTTCGGCCAGCCGAAAATTTTCGGCCGAAAACAAAAAATGCGCCCAAAAGCGAATTTCGGTTTCGGGCGAAATACTTTAATCACCGAAACACACAGCCGAAACAGAAATTGATAAGCAAACAAAAAGCGGGGCAGCCACGGCCTTGTCTGGTATAAGCGTCCAATATGTTTGCGGCGTTGTGGACGTTTGTTCAATGTTTCTGAGAAAAGGACCGCACGTTTAAACGATTTGCAAAAAATGCAATTGCCTTTGATTTTAATGAAGTTAGTACAGTCATAACCATACATGCATGGCACTAGGTTGCCGCTCGGTTGTGGACATTTTCACACCGATTGATAACCCGGTATTACAGAGTATAAACGGTATACACTTGAAACTAGAGTCAACCATCTTCTCCGTCAACTCTCCTCTCACACTCGTTGACAGCGTCTGAAGCGGCCGAATTTCGCGTGAACAGTCTTTCTTATAACGTTCATATATATCAATACTCGTGTCCACTTAGTATAATATAATACTCTGATTATATAATATCACGGCCAAAAGCTCTGTGCTCCTTTGGCATGGCCGTAGCGCTGAGGAGCTCTCGGTAGGGATTGGGGCTTCACGGCGGTTGTTTACCGGCGTTGCTATGGTTACCAGTCTATGCGCGTTCCAACGCCATAATATTTAGGTAGGCCTATCTGAATTAGGGTTTGGTGTTGTATGCATGTATGTATGTATGTATATGTATGTATGCTATGTATGTACTGTATGCGAGTATGTATGTTATGTTATGTATGTACGTGTAATCCTGTATGTATGTATTTGTAGTGTAATGGTTATGATGTATTATGTATTATGTATGGTTATCTATGTATGTTAGGGGTGGGCAAAAATACTCGATTATTGGCAATATATCGCGGATACGTTTTATACCGCGATACAGAATCGATTATTCCAATATTTAAATATCGATATTTTTTTCCAAAAAAAAAAAACAAACACATTTTTTTTTTTTTTCAATTTTTCATTTTCAATTTTTCTTTTTTTGGAATAATAAATTTCATGGTTTCAGAAACGTTTTTAAATCCAGTACGACTTCCGCACCTCTGCCTTCCGCGAAGGGTGTCACTGTACTCTACCTCAGACAGTGTGGTGTACATGCAAATAATTGCACTTTTATAAAAAATGGCATGGATAATTTGAAATGACATGTTTGATCAGTTTGTTCCATGACCTTCACTATCGTCTGCATGTACAGCAAACTCGGATTCTTAAAGATGCATAATGCCTTTTACAACACTTTTTTCATGTGAACTATGTAGGAATATCGCGATATATCTGAATTATATCACAAAATTGGATATCGCCAATATCGATATCGTATCGTAACTCACAGTATCGTGATGCGTATCGTGAGGTCCTTCGGCAATACCCACCCCTAATGGTATAATGTATGTATGTATGTAGTGTATGTTGGTATGATGATGTATGTATGTATGTATGTATGTATGTTATGTATGTATGATGTAGTGTATTGACTTGTATGTATGTATGCATGCATGCATGCATGCATGCATGCATGCATGTATGGATGTTATATGTATGTTGTTATGTACTGTATGTATGATAGGTTTTTTTCTGCATTATAAATTTTGAGGCGGCGGCTTCGCTGATATTGTCCGCCGCGCGCTGGGAATCTGATTGAAACGTATCGTATGAAATGTAGTTCTAGAAAGCTCAGTGGGCACTGTTTTCAAATGCGACCGCGCAGCAGAAGGGTGCGTTTTGATTTCAGCTCCAGGCGGCAAAATGAACGTGACGCGCTGCTCTGATTGTTCCCGCGGGCGGGGCTCATTGGGCTCCGCTCGGTTCTAAACCTTGTGCTGAGCGCCGAACGCAACCTCACTGGCGCAGAGCGATTGTCGGTGGTAGTATTATTCCAGAAATATTCTGTATTGAGATGTCTATTTCCTACGATTTTGTGCAGTGAAATGTCTGTCAGTAAACCCCGAAGCTCCGGTTAGCATTTTATAGAATTTAAAAGGTAGGCGCAATGTAGAGCTGTCAGAATTCAGCAGCCTCCTTCTCTCATCATATTTGCCGCAACAGTAGGTGTGTTCCATTACCCCTTGAATCTATGCTTGAAATGCGGCCAAAACCTAAATATCGAAATGTAACAACTGGTAAATGGAAACACCTATATTTCGAAAAAAACTCAAAAATATCGCAAAAAAGTTTTTACGCTCTTCATTGAGGTGGTTTTTAGACGACGTATCGATACAACGTGTATCGCAAAAAGTTGTAATGTAACACTTTTTCGCTTCTACACGTCACCGGCGGTCACCGGATTGTGTGTGTCCACGCTGTGTGTGGTTTATTGTGACTTGATGTGACTTGAACCACATGTTTTTTGTCATGCATTGCTGACCTGGGCATGTTTCTCAATAAATGATAAAAACCTTTTTCCATCATTCCCCTTTTCCGTGCATATGGTTTGAAGGAAATTTGGCTCGTTCGCATCACCATCCCAACTCCCTCCTGCGCCGAAATGTCCACCTTAAGTCACATAAGCCAGTACGGGTGTGTGGACACCACCACCTATATTGTTTGTCAGCACCTTCATCACGCTGGTTGTTTAAAAGCTCCGTTCTTTCTGCAGTCAGGGTAAAGCGCACATCCGCCGTGTTGGTAAACAAATAATCCCTCTCTATATCAAGGGAGGCAGCCGTGCTTGAGCAGCTTGTGTGTTGGAGGTGGTGTGAGTGCGGGGCCAGCGGGGGACAGAGGGAGGAGGCATTCTCGGGCTTCAGCACCGGTATAGAACAACTCGCCCTAGTGTGAGTGCGCCCTTATTTTTGGCCGCTGCAGCGCCAGACGGGGCTTTGCATTTTCAGCGCAATCAAGCGCTGTTTTCGTCAAGTTAAAAAACAAAAGAACAGCTGTATACAGCTGGAGATCGCTGTGCCGTCACCATAGAAACGCAAGACGCATTACGACTCATTCGAAAAATAACTTTCAATGGAAACACCCGCAAAATAGCAATTGCACTTTCTGTGCTGTCCCATTCCTCCACACTTGGCTCAGTGCGCTTGGTTACGCACACACTTTGGTGACGTTTTGCCGGCGGAACGTATATTTACATATAGTGTGCAGCATAGATTAAGTGGCCAAGCGTGTGGGGGAGATTTAAAAGCAATCGGGACACGCTTGACAAGTGCAGCCTGTGCCATTGCGCACAGTTACGACATTTACCACAACTACGACACACACACAGCACAGCAACAATTTTGATAAACAGTGCTGCTGGATCAGTCTCATGTACTCCAAAAGTGTCTCTATGCGCAGAATTGCGCTATGGGGGGGGGGGGGGGGGGGTTGACACGCGACCATGGCCCCCCCCCCCCCCCCCCCGCGCGCGGGCCGCCTCAGCCAAAATTTTGGCCAGAAAAAACCCTGGTATGTATGTATGCATATATATATATATATATATATATATACACACACACACACACACTATATATATATTTTTTTTTAGTGTTTGTTAACACATTTTTAGTGTTTGTTAACATATATTATATATATATATATATATATATATATTATATATATATATATATATATATATATATATATATATTATATATATAAAAAACACTTAAAACAAAAAAAGCAACCCTAAATGGTACTAATAATTGGCATAGTAATTTATTTCGGTGTTTCGGTTTTCGGCCTTGGTTTCCTCATTTTCGGTTTTCGGTTTCGGCCAAGAATTTTCATTTCGGTGCATCCCTAAAAACAATACTTTCAGGTTGATCGTATAGTGGGTTTTTTTGTACTGAAATGCATTTTAAAATAAAATACATGCTATATTTTTGGCATCTGGCTATTACCTTTTTCAAATATTTTTTATATTCGACAAACCAGTAGTTGCATGAAATAACCACAAAATAATTTTTAACACACACACATCTGCTGCTTTGGAACATTCACTCACATACCTGCATGTATCAAAAGGGATAGAGTACGAGATAAGTAACGCTGTTCTCCCCTCGTGGGCACAGTCAGTCTCTACAGGAGAAACCGCATTGTGTTACGCTAATACTGTTAGCTCTATGCTACTCGTTTCTCTCGACACCAATACAAAACAAAAACACAGCGAATCCGCGAAGAGCATGGAAAAATCAACAACAACGTACAAGTCAGTATACAGTATAATATTGATGTTACATGACTTAAACAACTGTAAATAAAGTTTTAGCCCAGGAGCCTGTGAGAAAGGTTACCTTTCGTTCCGATCCTCGTTTCCATGAGGATTTCCCACAATCCCTTTCTCTATACCCGTTCCAGCGGCACACGCGATAGACAGCAGATGGCGCTAATCCCACATTTAGCTGGATTTACACAGTTTATTTGAACTATGTGACAGGAGCATAATAAATTGTTCAAACACAGCACCTTACTTGTTTTCTACACAACTTTACTTAAAGTAAAATCCAAAACAGTTAACTTTAAAAGTGATCCACAGTGACAGATGAAATGACAACGTCTAGGTGAGCTCACACAATCAATTTAGGCCGCCTACTCACACATTATTGTAGTCCTAACTATGACATCTGCTTAATGCTCAACGCTACAATTCATTGGAGATATAACGTTAATGCTGTATTGTGTTAGTTTATATTGAACATTATCCGTTCGGCTAGTAAGGTGTTTAGCATAAGTCAGGTGGTCCTGCTGAGAAGCTTCTTCTCAGACAGGAAGACCACTACGACACGTGTTGGATCATAATCAACTTGTACTCCTGGGATCGTTCTTATCATCTTAATTTCAAGAGTTTCCCTTTTTAATTGATGCTGACCAATTGTGAATCACTGGTGGGAATTTAATCTTTGCACTAATATTTAAACTATGCGAGTAATTTATCATATTAAACGAAACATATAGCAGACGTATAGTTATACAACTTACCTTAGTGGGAGTTTGCGAGCGAATGAGCGAAATTCCCGCTAAAACCGACAGATAGCTTGCGTCTTCACCATGGCAACGGCAGAGAACGCTCATGGGTAAGTACGTAAGGCCAACTTCCAACGGAAGCGGCACGGCAGCGACCCGTCTGTGTTCCGTACTGCAATCCCCACTGGAAGCGGCACGGAAACGTTCCGACTGATGGCTATTATTATTAAGACGTGCATAAATAATAAAATGATATAATAATATATACGGGAGGCATTCTAGTCCGCTCAACATATTTATAATTCGAAATTCGTCCCAGCCTTAGGGATAATGTATAGAACGACGGTCATTATCGGGAAAATAAGCCCCTACAGGGCGAACAGGACACCGACGCGCTGCGGAGGTCTTGCTTCGCCCTGAAGGGGCTTATTTTCGATAATGACCAGCGACGTTCTATACATTATCCCGCTTGTTACATGGCTACTTGCCAAAACGAATAAATAACTTCACATGCTGCGTCTTCTTATAATGTATTTGTTCCCTGCATTCAGCAGCAGTTGATCAGCAGAGAAATAATTTGTCCGCAGAGACGGTGAGGTCGCTTAGCAACGGAAGACGCTGGGGTTGACAAGCCACCGCACTACTAACCATGCAAGTGAACGGAGCGTCCCACGGCATTGAGAAGACCCGTGTAATAAAGGCCTATAATATTTCTGTTTATGGCACAGATTTCTCCTCAGATTAGGCCAATAAATCAATGATAAAATAAAAATAAAAACGGTCCGGCCCGAGGATAGTGGTGGTAAACAACGGGTCGGGCTCCGTGTCTTTGAGGAGGCACCAGGAGAGGCTGAGTGGGGGGTCGTTGATGTAGCGGTTGAGTCCAGCGCGGAGAGCGATGTAGCTGCTCAGTCCGTATAGTTCACCCTGGCCGTTTCTGACGGTTCCATAAAATTCCCGTAGGATGTCGTTGAGTTGATTTTTGGACAGCGTTTTAAAGCTGACCGCCACATCTTTTGCTTGACACCAGTCCGTGAAACACTTCACTGCCCACTTAGTCTGTTTGACGGTATTTGCTTCACTCCTCTCCTTTTCCAGCTGATCGAGGTCTCCAGACGTCAGCTCCGCATGTCGTCTTTTTCTGGGCTGTTTCTTTGGTGACAGGCACTCGTCAATCCACTCGTCCATCGTTAACCCCCCGCGGAGTTCATAGTTAACAGTTCGTCCTAACAGTTGTTTGTTGTCATGGAAACATTGTTGCTTCCCTGACGCGGAATGATATGCTGCGATAAGGCTTTTTAGAATACCGTATTGGTCCGAATATAAGACGGCCTTTTTTCCCCTCGAAATAGGTCCAAAAAAGTCGGGTCGTCTTATATTCGGGGTCTAGTATGCAGAGCGCAGTTTCTCTTCTTCGGCGCTCCCTTTAAATGTCAATACACATTCGCGGGCACAGATGGCGCCAAAAATTCCTTTCGGACGGAGGGAAGAGGCGTCCTTAACAACCAGCCCGTTACCGGTGTTTAAAGATGGAAAGACAGGCTGACCATTTAGAGACAAGTGGCTCAAAAGTGGGCCAGGTCAATAAACAACAGCGGAGGAGCTATGATGCCAATTTCAAGATAATGGTTGTCAATAAGGCAGAGTCATCTAACAACTGCCAAGCTGCCAAGAAATTCGGGGTCACTGAGTGTAATGTGAGAAGATGGCGAGCAGAAAAACAACGTCTAAAAGATGCTAACAGTCAGCGAAAATCCTTCCGTGGTCCTCAAAGTGGTCGTTTCATTGAGGTTGACCGGAGGGTTTTTGAATATGTCAGGGAAAAAAGAAGTGAGGGAATGCCCATTACCAGAGCGGTCATCCAGCTTAAGGCCCTGGAAATCGCCAGAGAGCTCAACATCACTGGATTTAAAGCCAGCCTCGGCTGGTGTCGTAGGATGATGCGGCGTAATGGACTGTCACTTAGACGGAGAACGAGTTTGGCCCAACACCTGCCGTCAGACTTCGGAGAGAAGCTGCTTTCGTTTCAGCGCTTTGTTATCAACCTGAGGAAGAAGCACTCCTACCCGCTGGATCAGATCGGCAATGCTGATCAGACACCCGTTTATTTCGACATGCCAACATCGGTGACTGTCAATAGAAAGGGAGAAAAGTCTGTGTTGGTGAAATCAACGGGCAACGAGAAGAGCCGCGTCACTGTCATGTTGACATGTCTCGCTGATGGCAGCAAACTCCCCCCGTATGTCATTCTTAAGCGAAAGACAGTGCCAAAGGACCCAATGCCAGCTGGCATTATTGTGCGCGCCCAGGAGAAGGGCTGGATGGAGTCGGGGCTTGTAGTGGACTGGCTAAAGGTTGTGTGGGGCGCACGCTACGGGGGACTGAGGAAGAGGAGGAACATGCTCGTTCTGGATGCGTTCCGCGGACATCTGACTGAGCCCGTGAAAAGTCAGGTGCGAGCAATGAACGGGGATCTTGTGATCATACCAGGGGGAATGACAAGCCAGCTACAGGTGTTGGACGTAGTTGTGAACAAGCCTTTCAAGGATAACCTGCGAAAAAAATATACAGAGTGGCTCCTGTCTGGCAACCACGCACTCACACCGACCGGGAAAATACAGAAGCCGTCAGTCCGTCTGAATGGATCCTGCATGCATGGGATGCTATTCCCTCACAGAGCATCATCGATGGCTTTAAAAAATGTTGCATCTCAAATGCATTGGACGGCAGCGAGGATGACGTGCTTTGGGAGGAGCCGGTGGAAGCGGAGCCGCTGGGGAGCGATGACAGCGAGAGCGAACACAGCGGGGCAGAGGACGTGTGTGAGGGATAGAGAGACATCGGAGGAGAAGTTTGGCGAATTTTTGTTAAGTTTAGTTAAATGTGTGGCCTGAATTTTCTGTTATTTAAAAATGTTCACAATGTTGCTTTATTATTGCTTGATATTAATTTTGAATCATACTGTACATAGTTTGCCTTTGTGTTCATTCACTGTGTTTTTAATATTGTTATTTTAAAATAAAATGAAGTTCTTTG
The DNA here is from genome assembly GCA_900291075.1 of Melanogrammus aeglefinus. Taxonomy (NCBI): domain Eukaryota; kingdom Metazoa; phylum Chordata; class Actinopteri; order Gadiformes; family Gadidae; genus Melanogrammus; species Melanogrammus aeglefinus. The sequence goes on along the minus strand of OLKM01003738.1, from coordinate 18,285 downwards.
TTCGGCAAATCTAGTCTGCAAATCTTTTTTTCTAAATGTTTGTGTTGAAAAACGGGGGGTCGTCTTATAATCAGGGTCGTCTTATATTCGGACCAATACGGTAGTAGCCGTGGTATATGCTCAATATACCACGGTTAACAGCCAATCAGATTGCCGGATTTCACCTTTCCGTTTTATAATTAAGCAATATATCACGACAGGCCGTGGTATACGCTCATTATACCACGGCTAAGGGGCGTTGTTCGGCCCGACGCGAAGCGGAGGGACGACAACCCCCTTGGAGTGGTATAATGAGCATATACCACGGACTGGAGTGATATATTGCTTTTATAAAACGGTTACCAATAACGGCAATATGAAAGAGGAATACGCAATCAATTTCAGGTACAAAAAAAAAAAAATATCACAAATTAGCCTACCTAACTGATAAAATAGCCCCATTATGAAAAAAATAGTCCCTCCTTTCCGGACGTTAGCTCTGCATGTCTCTTTTTCTCGCCTTTTTCTTCAGGAGCAGGTCACTCCTCAGTCCCCTCTACCATTGTTAACCCTATCCGGAGGTGAAAGTTAACCTTAAACATGTCAATTCAACGAATTTAGTCAATTTATTAACCTTGTCAAACACTTCGGCTACTTTTGCTACCTAGCCTCCTACTGTAACAGTTGGTTGTTGCCATGAAGACATTGTTGCTTGCGGAATGATATGCTGCGATAAGGCTTTTTAGAATAGTAGCCGTGGTATATGCTCAATATACCACGGTTAACAGCCAATCAGATCGCCGGATTTCACCTTTCCGTTTTATAAGTAAGGGATAATGCCCGACGAGGTGTCAATTATCATAAATTAATGGACGACGCGGAGGTGTGAACCTTCCAACGCGAAGCGGAGGACGGTTGCTTCCGCGAAGTCCATTAATTTATGATAATCGGACACCTCGAAGGGCATTATCCCGCTTATACCATGGTCACTTACGAGAAAAATACATATTAAATCATTCACTCATGATTTAATGTTGTTTTTACCGTTAAAATCATAAGTTTTTCACAAGAAGCGGCTGAGCGGACTATTTAACATCTCCTATCTGCAGGCGTTGCCATGGAAACCTGCTGTGGCCACACACAGTAGAACCAGCAGCTCGATCCCGCAGCAGTGAGCTTAGCTCTCTTTCTCTTCTGCTGCATCCCAGTCTTCAAAATTATTAAATTCACCAAATAAGTTAAAGTTAACTATGAAATCGCTCATGTTTTTTGTCAACTGTATTGCCGTTGTGATAAATAAACTGTGAAATAACGTATGTTCTGTGATTCTGTTGCCACGGTTACCAAAGCGTTTGAGCCAGCGCAGTCATTTAGAACTGTCATCAGGCAATTTGACCGGAACATCTTCATAGGTGTCCATTATCACTTTTTAATGGACACCCAGCAGCCAATCAGAATCGAGTATTCACCCTGACCATGGTATATGTCACGCCGCGCCCTGCTACGCGGTCCACTACCGCCATCTAGTGGCCAATGACGCCGGCGTTCCTTCCCCTCGCACACCTGTCGGCAGTTTTCCAATCATCCTTTCCCTACTTCAGCCTGGGTTCTCCGACCAGCCGGCGCCAGTTCGTCTTTACCCTTACCTAGGTGGTATCAATCCCACTAGCGTTATTGAAGCGCTGTCCTCTAGCCTGTCCCCCTTGGTAACTTTCTCTCTCCCTCCTAGTAATCCTCCTGCCACCAAACCCCTGCCTGCCTGACTACCCGCCTGCTGCCGAGCCCTTGTCTGCCTGCCTGCCTGCTCGTTATCGGACCCCTGCCTGCCTGACCACTCGCCTGTGCCTAGCCCTTGACTGTCTGACCGCCTGCCCGCTACTGGACCCCTGCTTGTCTGACTATCCTGCCTGCTCTCCGACCCCCGCCTGTCTGACTCTCCTGCCGGTTCCTGATCCCCGCCTGTCTGACTATCCTGCCTGCTCTCCGACCCCCGCCTGTCTGACTCTCCTGCCGGTTCCTGATCCCCGCCTGTCTGACTTTCCTGCCTGCTCTCCGACCCCTGCCTGTCTGACTCTCCTGCCGGTTCCTGATCCCCGCCTGCCTGACTATTCCGCCTGCGTGCCAATAAACCCCGTTCCTTGACCCTGTCTCCGTCTACCTGTGTCCTGCGCTTGGGTCCCCTACGTTCGCCCCCCTTAACAGTATAACAGGAGTTAATGCACGCCAATCAGAATACGAATATTCCCCCTGGGCGCAAACCGAAAAACGATTTTCGGTTTGCCGAAAAACGATTTTCGGTTTGCCGAAAATCATATCAAAAAAAGCCGGGTGGGTGTTCATGTGATCGGCGATAGTGTAGGTCTATTACAGAACAGTTAGTGGCGTTCAGAGCGCAGCATCTAGGTCTACTGTAGGCTACTGACGAAAATCACACAACACAACATACACATTAGGCCTACTTCTATTTAGTAACCATATTTATTAATTTAGGCTATTTGGCTGCTCCAAATCAAGTCAGCCCAGCCAGGCGACAGTTAAGTTTCGGTTTTCAACTCCGCATTTTCTGACACAAAATAAGCAGAACATTAATTTTTGAATAGTGTCTGTGTTAACAAACAAATCAATTCAGTAAAGTAAAAAATCATAAACAGAACACATCAGAGAGAGGTTACTTTGCCAGGACATCTCCTAACTTTAATTCTCATATAATTATTATTTTCATAGAATTATTATATCATTATTCAAATAAGCCATGTGCTGCGCGTTCCCCTGATTGGCCAGGTAAGCCTCACTTTGTTTATGATAAGCCACGGCCCTCACAAAGTAGCTCACAGTGACCCGTCCTGTTTTGTCGATTGTGTTTTTTATGCGTGGCTTATGTGTCCTGTTCTGTTCAACCTATCAATCAATTTATGTCAGAGTGTAGAGGAAAAAATAGGACAATTTCACTTGACCGTTTCTTTGTAGGCTAATAGGCTAGTCTTATCAAACGGACGGAGACATGCTTTCCATGATGCTTTGTCTGGATGCGCGTGTGTGTGTGCATGTAACCATCCGATCCGTAGATCGTAGTAAGAAATCAAATGAAACAAATAAAAGTTCATTGGGATCAATTGAAGAAAGAGCTTGAGCTCTTGTGGACGGAGAGAGAGAGCGGCACAAACAAAAACAATGTGCGCGCAGTAACCAGTTATGTCCCTTGGCTTTAGGTAAAACAACGTCACACAAATACTCTGTTTTCCAATACAACAATTATTTGTTTTTGTAAATCATAGTTAAGTTTTGATTGGATTTCTAATGATAACCTCTTGGTAATGCTCATTAGTGCGCGTCCCCGCCACCCCAGCATTGACTCCACCAAAGTGCGCATGGGAAGACGGGGCAATGTAAACGTAATCTGGTCCTGGGCACGGTGAAGAAATGCGGGGTTGTGTTTTCTGTGATGTGAAATTTATGACTGTGTGTCTCCAGAACACGTTTAAATCATTTTCCAAACTTTATTTCGAAAGAACACCTTTTAGTTTATTGATTTTTCCTAAACAGTCATGATTTACTAACCGGTTACAGGTGCACATCCCTAGTTTTGACAGACAGCACAAAGTTAAGCTACTAATAAGCAAAGAGTCGAAGCTCTTGAGTTGATGCTGATTATCCTCACCTGTAAATGCCAATACTTGTGTTATGCTAATTTGTTAAGCAAAGGTGTAAATGCATATATTTTCTTCACTGTATTTCCTGCAGGTCTTAAAACTAAATGCCCTTGGTCGGAAACCCCTACTATTTCTGGGAAATCCTGGCCGCAAAGGAAAATCTGTGGGGGACTTGATTCACTTCATCCCCACAGATAACGTCTTGGTGAAGGATATAATTTCCAAAATGAGCAAATGCTATGAGCTCCTCCTGACAAGTAAGATAATCCATGTTAAAGATACATACATTATACAGTTGAGGACACAATTATTAGCCCCCCTATGACATTATTTTATTAAGAAGTTAGCTGCAGGCCTGCAGGGCGCCAATCAAAAGCACAGACTTCCGTGTTATCAGATGTACGCGGTGAAATGAAAACCGTGCACAGAAAGCTTGTCACTTGCAATAACTGTGCTCACACTAAAACCTTATGTTGCAGCCATGGTTGCAGCCGCCAGTGATGCATTTTCTATACATTCCGCTCAGGCAGGGGGCGGAAGTTGAGTAGGCGTTCCCTAATGTGGACAAAAGTCACATAGCTGTTTATACTACTATTTGAATGCGGACACATCGGACACAAGCGACGTAAACCACCTCCGAATGTGGTTTTTGTGATCCGAATCTCAATGCGTCTTCAATGCGTCCTGAGAGTGTTTCCACTTGTTAGAGCTGTCCAGTTGTGATCGAATCACTTAAAACCAGATGTTAGCGCCAGGTGGAAACGGGGTCTTTGAAACCTTTTGCTTACCTCTGCCAGGCTTGTTCTGTACTGTGTGGCTCTCTTTGAATTTATTGATGAAACTTCTCACTCCAGTTCTTGACACATGGAATAACTTATTATACCCATCACCTGCTTTTTGAGCATCAACAATAATTGTTCTCTAGTCTAAACTGCCTTTGAGCATTACAAGATTAAAGCACATCATTGCAAAGTAGTGTCTCAACACAAAGGTCAGTTCTTCAGGGGGCTAATCATTTTGACCCTGGTAGTTTTTATGAAATAATTTTGTTTCTGTTATGCAAAGTAAAATAATGTAATCATCAAAAATAAAACTAGGATGTTTGGAAAAGCTGTGTTAAAAAGTCCTTGCTCTTCTTGACATGAATTAAAAAAGTGAAATTTTCATAGGGGGGCTTATCATTTTGTCCTCAACTGTAGTGTATTATCCCAAAGTAATTAAAGCCTACATAACTAAATATTCATGAAACATCTAGCCCATTGCAAAATTGAAAACCTCATTCACCCTGAGCCTTTTTGAGACAGTATAACCTCTGCTGTAGCCTTAGGGCCTGTGTCCACCGGACATGCTTTTTTCAAGGGGTGAGGCCCAGCTGCTGCACTTTTAATGGGCGCACTCAGGCAGCGCGTCCTACCAAAGAGAATGCATTGCAGACAGGTGCTTGCAGTGCAAAAGCATGTTCTATGGATCCTAGCCCTTAGACTGCTTTTACACAATATCAGGCTGAGTTTAACCTAATTAATAGAACAGTAGAAGGGCTGTACGCCTATTTTTGTGGTAGCTCTGGTGCTATCATTCAAAAAAAATATGCTTGATAGCAAAATTTAACTTAGAACTATAATATATATATATATATATATATATATATATATATACAGTGGGGCAAAAAAGTATTTAGACACCAATTGTGCAAGTTCTCCCACTTAAAAAGACGAGAGAGGCCTGTAATTTTCATCATAGGTAAACCTCAGCTATGAGAGACAAAATGAAAAAAAAAATCCAGAAAATCACATTGTCAGATTTTTTAAGAATTTATTTGCAAATTATGGTGGAAAATGAGTATTTGGTCATCTACAAACCAGCAAGATTTCTTGCTGTCACAGACCTGTAATCCTTATGGCCGGCTCAGACTACACGATTCTCAGACATTCCTCCACGATTTAACATGTCACACTATACGATCCCAGAGCCAGGAAATCGGGCGTTGTCTCGTCGGAAGACTGGCCACACTACACGATTCTAGGGTGCGATGCTCTTTACTTTGTATCATTCACGTTTACAAGATATTTAGAAAATCAAAGGTTTAGAACTGACATAAATGTTTTTTTTACATTTTTGTCATAAAGGTTCCAGTAGTTTTTATATCTGCCTCAATGCAGCAACTCCTCACAGTAGTTGCGTTGCGAGTGACATGAGCGATGTAAATATACTGCCGCATTTCAATCAAAGTTGTCTCCATTATGTTGTTTCATTTTTCTCTCTCGTTTTCTTCATTAGCATTCTTCTTCTTGCTATTGATCGCATTCAATTTTTTTGTAGTAGTTACTGTGTATTCTTCATGCTTGCTATTGATCGCATTCATTTTTTGTAGTAGTTACTGTGTACTCAGCGTAGTGCAGTGAAGTCAGTTGGTAAACACTGAGCTCCAGCTGTTCGTAGGGTTCCCTCACGCAACTGGGGGCGTGGTTCCCTCATGATGGCTACGTCATGCGATTCCCCAAAAAATTCTGACATGCTTAACTTTTCGTCGTGGGGCTTTCGAACATCGCAGACGAAAACATCGCAGACGAAAACATCGCAGATCGCAAGCATGTCACATTACAAGACCACGTCTCGTCGCCGACCTGTCAAAATTGTGTACGATTCGCAAATTTGTCTGCGACGAAAGAATCGGGGCAAAATTGGGCTGAAATCGTGTAGTCTGAGCCGGCCATAAGAGGCTCCTCTGTCCTCCACTCGTTACCTGTATTAATGGCACCTGTTTGAACTATACTTATCAGTATAAAAGACCCCTCTCCACAACCTCAAACAGTCGTACTCCAAACTGCACTATGGCCAAGACCAAAGAGCTGTCAAAGGACACCAGAAACACAATTATAGACTTGCACCAGGCTGGGAAGTCTGAATCTGCAATAGGTAAGCAGCTTGGTATGAAGAAATCAACTGTGGGAGCAATTATTAGGAAATGGAAGACATACAAGAACCACTGGATTATCTCCCTCGATCTGGGGCTCCACGCAAGATCTCACCCTGTGGGGTCAAAAATGATCACAAGAACGGGTGAACAAAAATCCCAGAACCACATGGGGGGACCTAGTGAATGACCTCCAGAGAGCTGGGACCAAAGTAAACAAAGGCTACCATCACTAACACACTACGCCAGCCAGGGACTCAAATCCTGCAGTGAACAGACGTGGTCCCCCTGCTAAAGCCAGTGCATTGTCCGGGCCCGTTTGAAGTTTGCTAGAGAGCATTTGGATGATCCAGAACAGGATTGGGAGAATGTCATATGGTCAGATGAAACCAAAATAGAACTTTTTGGTAAATACTCAACTCGTCGTGTTTGGAGGAGAAAGAATGCTGAGTTGCATCCAAAGAACACCATACCTAAGTATTGGGGTGGAAACATCATGCTTTGGGGCTGTTTTTCTGCCAAGGGACCAGGACGTCTGATCTGTGTGACGGAAAGACTGAATGGGGCCATGTATCCTGAGATTTTTAGTGAAAACCTCTTTCCATCAGCAAGGGCACTGAAAATGAAACGTGGCTGGGTCTTTCAGCATGACGATGACCCCAAACACACCGCCCGGGCAACGAAGGAGTGGCTTCGTAAGAAGCATTTCAAGATCCTGGAGTGGCCTAGCCAGTCTCCAGATCTCAACCCCATAGAAAATCTTTGAGAGGGAGTTGAAAGTCTGTGTTGCCCAGCGACAGCCCCAAAACATCACTGCTCTAGAGGAGATCTGCATGGAGGAATGGGCCAAAATACCAGCAACAGTGTGTGAAAACCTTGTGAAGACTTACAGAAAACGTTTGACCTGTGTCATTGCCAACAAAGGGTATATAACAAAGTATTGAGAATGACCTTTTTGTTATTGACCAAATACTTATTTTCCACCAATAATTTGCAAATAAATTCTTTAAAAATTAGACAATGTCATTTTCTAGATTTTTTTCTTCATTTTGTCTCTCATAGCTGAGGGTTACCTATGATGAAAATTACAGGCCTCTCTCATCTTTTTAAGTGGGAAAACTTGCACAATTGGTGGCTGACTAAATACTTTTTTGCCCCACTGTATGTCAAATGTACCCCATACTGTCCAAAAGCACTCCCATTAACAAGTAAGCTATAGACCTGGGGTTTCTTTCATATCAAAGGGGGTCTCAAAGGACGCATATGATCAACTGTTATCAAGTAGGGCTCCATCCCTACAGGAAAGGCTCACACAAGTGACTAAGCAAGTGCTCCATCTCCCACTCCATTTGACCTGTTTAAACCTTATTAACCTTATTGAGGTAGGGCCAGTATTTACAGGTGACATCCATGCAATAAAAGGTTGGTGTGAGGTTGGCCAGGTTTTGTTTATGTACAGGGGATATGCAACGATTTCTCCCCTGAACATATTGAGGGCACATAGGGGCACCCCATGCCGACACACAGCAAGCTCCAGTCCCTCTTTGTCAAGCTTGCTGGCAGATTTTGGGGAGGTCTCTCGAGCCGCCGACCATTCCCCCCCTTCCGGACACCTACAATATAAACATTTAAAATGGTTGGAGAAATGGAGATAAATAAATAGGAGATTATTGTATTCATGTTTATATAATTATAGTCTGCAATATTACATGCTTGGTTGTGGTGTGAATGTAGTCCACAAATTTTGTGACGTCGTCATCCTTCGCGATGAAGACGCCATCAAATATGGCCTGTTCCTCAGCTCTAAATAAAACAGGTTAATTGGTGCATATTAGGAGACTGAACTTTTGTCATTAGTTCAAACACTGACATATAAATAATTTATAGTACCTAGATGCATTCTTGAAGCGGTAATGCTTGCGGTTACCATCCACGGAAACCGCAAGCATATCCGGGCTGCAGGCAGGACAGGTGAATGGCTCCTCCCTGCATATGTTGTCCATCTCATATTGTACAGCCTCCCACTCAAAAAAGCTTTTGCTGAAGGTGTCAGCTGAGATCTTCCCAGTCTGTCTCAAAAAAAAAAGACATCAAGAGCTAATGAGATTTTTAAGCAGCATACAAATAAATAAAAAAAGGACAGCTAACTTCAATACTCACACGGCCAAAGCGGACAGTTCTCTGATCCAACATTTTTAAAAATGCCTGACAGGACAATCCAGGTGCTGCCATTTTCATTTCTTCAAATGAAGCATCATGTCAACACAGGCATGCTGAGCTCATGTCTCCCTTAAAAAACAAATATAAAAAGGGAATTACACACTTACTTACATTTATGACTTTTTTTTACAATGCATTACTTAAGTAATTTTAAGATTTCCTATACAAAGCTATCATAAACATGTGGCAGTTGTTGAGAAGGGATTGCTATTATTAAAAATAAACTTTTTAAACAGGACAAAAGTTATACACGTACTCACCATTCATTGTGATCACAGCCACAGCTTTTCCTGGTTTGAGCCTCAGTGCCTCTGTTGGACAACCACAGATTTGGTGAGGGATCTCCACAGGTACATACCGCACTAAAATAAAGCAAAGGGAAAAAAAAGTGAATTAGGAATCATTTGTAACAGGGAAAAACATTGTACCCATGTGATAAAAAGTATACCAACTAAGCTTCTTAAAAAGCATACTTAGTATAATTTAAATTGGTAATATACTTTAAATCGCGTTGAATTGAAATGTGAAAATTAAATACTGGTTTTTATCAGTTTTATGGAAGTATCAGTGTTTGAAGTTACTCTGCAGTCTGTCAACTTCAAAATGACAGAGCACATAAACTCTCTAAGGATGTGCGATGCCTTAAATCAGAAAATATGGCCCCACACATGCGCGCGCAAACACACACACGTTATTTTGTACTTAAAATACATTGTACAGAACTTACCACACTGGCAAAGGTCCATATTCTGTACAGTAGTTGTTGGGGGAGTACTGGCATCTCGGTTGTGAAGGGGATGTCTGGTGTGCATGACGACGTCGCACTCCGCACAGAATAAGGGCCGTGGTAGACAATCACGACAACGAACAACAGCTAAATTGCGCCAACACTGTTGGCACTTTCGGGTTCCCACATTTTCTTGTGCCAGTGCAGTGTTGACCAGACGAGGTCTCGCTGCCTTCCAGCTCTCTGAAGAATTGCTCTTTCTTGTGCTCCAGTTTAATGAAGCAGAAAGAGAGGCTTGTGGGGTTGGTGATTCCACCCCATCTCCTGTTGCATCGATCAATGACTGCTGGAGATCTCGTAGAAATCCATCTGTTAAAAATAGTACAAAAGAGTCCGTTCTTTATTTAAAGTGTCTTTATGGAATGGCTGTTAAAAGGTGAAATAACTATTACCATGTTCATAATTACTGCAACATGGACTTTACATCTTAAATCTGTATCACATACATCATACAGATACAAGTAAGAATTTCCTATTAATTAATGCTCACCAATTATTTAAAAAAAATGTTTTACATACCAACGTTATCAGGAGCAAAGACCACCTCAGAGTTTGAGTCAGGAGCATTTTTGTTGGGATGAGTCTTCTGATGTTGAAGTCTACTGCTGCTACCAGCTGTAACCGAATAAAAAGAAAAAAAAAAAGACAATAATTTATAGTATAGTATGAAGAGTATAATAGCACACACTCACTGTTAAGCATTTATCTAGATTTGACTTTTTAGAAGCGACAAGTAGACCTTTTTGATATTTGATAGGGCTGAAAAAGGGTAGAACGAAAAATGTATTTGGTTTGCAAATGAGTCATCTAAATATTGGTTCTGGTTTGCTTCCGCCGATACCATACACATCAAGCTTTAGGTTTTCCTTGATTTGAGCGTGCCTAAAATCTGGGATCTTTAAACATCAAGAATGCAAAAACAATACTGACCCTGATTGGACTGATTCCCTAGCTGATCGTGGTCTTGCATGAATTAAGTTCCCGTCACTGGTTCTCTTCTTCCACCTCATGGTTGGCGGTGCTGCTGCTTGCTCATTCTGCACCACAGCAATCAGGTCATCAACCCCTTGGAGGACATCATTGACCTCTTGCTGAACAGCCATGTTATCCACCCTCGCAAACAGATTCTGGAGTTCTGAATCACTCATGATGAAGGAGACAGACAGACAGCAAGACAGAAACAGGTGACAGGCAACAGATGGTTGGACAGATATTACAAACACAAGGGTTAGCACAGTAAAAGACGAGAGAGCGAGACACAGACAGACAGACGCTTACAAGTACAACACTGCAAGGACAGGTTGACAAGACAGATGTGGCTCTTAAAAGTGCCTTTGGGTCGTGGTTTTAGAAAAAGGGTGGTTGGGGTTGGTTTGGATGACAAAAATTGCAGGACCTGTTGAGAGAGCAGAACAGAATTGATAAACTCAAAGCTATAATACCAGTGCATTTGCTCTTTGGAAAGCTGAGAACCTGTAGAATTGTATGACATTAGAATAACTGCATCGGGTACTGACAGTGCAGTGAAGGCCTACAAATATTCAAATATACAATATAACTCTCGGGAACAACCAAGCAATATTTTTACCACTTGCTTACCCTCTATGTCTCCTTCATGGTTCTTTTTTATGAATATATATTTTCTTTTACTTCATTTAATTCTTCATTATTCGGCCTTTACAGAACTTTCATGGCCATAAATAAAAAATACGAACTAGTTTACTTTAATTGACGTAGAATAGAGCAAAGACTCCTGGGATTGGGTAATAAGTTTATCCAATAAACAACTTGCAGGTCAAGTTCTTTTTCGGAAATGTAGGGAGATATATGAGCTGCCCCATGTCTAATGGCATGACCCTAAAGACACAAAGGTTTATGATTCCTCCTCCTGAACAGTCAAAGTTTTCCGCACAACCTTTTCAGCGTCCTTACACTAATCAGCGCACTGTGGTTCTGCGCTGAAACAGCGAGGATCTCTTCATTGCTAAACCCGATTCTGAAATACAATTTGACCAAATTATCTATTGGATTCAGTGCAGGCCCTGTGAAGCTGTTGCTATCTCTCCCAACTAATTTCAACTTTATTCTCGACATGTCGAGATTAAAGTCGACATGACATTTCAACTTTAATGTCGATATGTTGACTTTAAAGTCGACATGTCGACTTTTATCTCGTCACGGCAAAAATATTTTTTTTCTTCATGTGTGGCCCTAATACTCCGTCGTACTTGTGCATATACACAATGTAATGAGACTAAAATAATATTGATCTTCGATTTGTACTCTTATGAACATTTCAAGACCCAACTTGAAGTATCAAGTCATTGCTAAGGATAACCACAACGACAAATTAAGAATGCACCAAGGGAGGGGGGCCATTTTGACCTAAGACATTAGGATATATTTGATCGATATTTGGTAAACATATTTATTCCACCGAATGGTTGACATTGGTTGACATTCCTCACTCAACCTTATGATGCCGAAAACTGACCCAGCATGTTGGCGGGAAGGGGTGGTGTAACTAAAACTCACCCGCCAGGCGAGATTTGACGATTAAGTGGTTAAGTCAGATGAAACCGCAATTCTAAAAAGGTGCTGACAACATTTAGGCCGATTCTATTCATTCATCATTGTGGCTTAGATTTTAATATTTTCTCTATTGAAACTATACACATACCTGATTCTCAGAGGGAACACTGCAACTGGCGCGAATCGTGGGGGAGTTTATATACTTTGCAGTCACGTGACTGCCATGGCTACCTGGAGGGCAGCAGACGCCGACAAAATGGCGACGAACAGCGGCCAGCAAGGGGAATTGCAGCCTTGCAGATTTCCAATACTGCAATCAATCAACGATTTAGACCATAAATGTTCAAATTAGATATCAAGAAAAGATAAACATACTCGGAACTTGTGATCCATATACAGAACCTGCTGATGTGTTCATTGCTTTGAAGTTGGCAAAGTCTCGACCAGACGTGGAGTTTGGAGATATTTACATTTATCTAATAGAGAATCCGTCACATACCGCACAAAAAATGAAAGCCTACAAAAGTATGGACAGCCAACTGTTTTTCAAGAGTGGTTTGATTAACAACATTGTCGTATGAGAGGTGAAAAACAGGAATATCTTCATAATCATAGCAAAGTTGAGTGAGTACTATCTAGCTACCCGCAAAACGATCACCAAATAGTTTTTTTCCGAATCAAATAACTTTTAATCGTAGCTCTTTTATGGACCAAGTAATGCGGTAACGTCCACACAGGTTACATTTTCTCAAGCATTTCTGGAGTTTGTGCGCAGAGGAGCTTTTTTTTCTGCACTCTGAAATACAACTGCTTAGGATCGTTTTAGTGACACCTCCGCCAGTGTTGACAGAGTAGGGCAGATTTCCCGCCCATTCTGGCAACATAGGCTTTCCCGGCAGAGAACAAACAACATGTGTGTAATCCGGGGCATATAAAGACTGGGACCAGAAAATAATTAGGTAACCCTTCCTTTTACAGTACGGTAATAACCAGCTAATTACCTGGTAATAACATGTATTTACTAGGTAATAACCAGGTAATTAAATGCAATTACCAAGCACTTACCAAGTAATTACTAAGTACTTACCAGGTTATTATCAGGTAATTACGCAGTATTTACAAGATATTTTCCTGACTACTACCAGGCATTTACCCAATAATTACCTGGTAGATACGCAGTAATTGTATATTGTAGATTTTAAACCCAGTAGTTAAAAATATTTACCTGATATTTATCTGGTAAATACCAACAAGTTACCTGGTATTTACCCAATAATTACCTGGTAGATATCCTGCAATTGCATATTGTAGACTTATAAACCCACTGGAATGTGTCTATATATGTGACTTTGTTAGGGTGATAATAACTTAGATATTTACCTGGTAATTACCAGGTATTTACTCAAAATGATCACATATTTACCAGGTAACTACCACTTATTTATGTGGTAGTTACCTGATATTTACCTGGTAAATACCAACTAGTTATCTAGTATTACTAGAAAATATACTGAAAACTACCAGGTATTTATCCAGGCAATTATATAGATGATAGTATTACCAGTTCAACCCTGTGTAGAGACAGTGAGGGTATAACTTGCAACTATTTACCAAGTAATTACTTTCTAATTACCCAGTAGTTACAATTTACATTATCAGGTAAAACCTTGTGAATTACCCTGTAAGGAAGGTGGAACTGTACTGTAAAAGGAAGCGTGGTTTGTTTCAATGATATTACCATGTACTTTCCTGGTAATTGTCATCCTACTACCCATCAGGGTGTGTAGTTTTGAACCTGGTATCTGGCAGTAACTCCCATATCTCCCTGATAATTAACAGGTAAATATCGGAATGATATCAGAGTTTTACAGACTAGTTACCCTGTAAGGAAGGTGGAATTGTACTGTAAAAGGAAGCGTGGTTTGTTTCAATGATATTACCATGTACTTTCCTTTCCATAAAAGATACACATTGGGCTATTTTGTTAACACTCCTCTCACACAACCTGTGACAAAAAGCGTTGAATATCTGCAAAATATTTGACCAAGAGTAACTTCAATACATAAAGTACAAACACAGTGGCGTAGCTTTCAAAGTGTATTTCAAAACAAGTAGGACATGTTATAAACAAGTGCAAAAAGTCTCAAAGTGCAGTTTGCCATCTTGTATGAAATGTCAAAATAAAAATGAGTAAGGCTGACAACATTCTTGTGGGAATTATTGAAACAATATCAAATACTACTGCACTATAGAGCTTGACCATCACTTTGGAATTTTGTATTTGATAGGGGAGCAGTTCTGTGGCCTTTCCTCATTTTTTCGAATTTTTCCTGCAGGGTTTTGTTGCATTCTACAAATGCCTTTGCATAATTTTTGCATATGTACTAGTGTTCTTATTCAATCGGAAAACGATGACAACAGAGGGTGAACACAACGCAGTCCAGTAACTTTCATCACTGGTTTACACTTTGTAAAATGCTCTTATGTCTTTAAATAGGCGTCCAAGAATGCCCTTCCTATGCTCTTTCCCGCCAGCCAGTTGGTTCCACTCGATGAACCTTAAGTTCATCTTCCAAGGCCTTCTCTCTGTCAGGTTCCCCCTGTACCTGTAGATTGTCCCTCCTTATAAAAGTCCGCCATGCCCGTTCAACGTGCTGTGTGTGAGCAACCAGTCCCATGGGTGCGACAAGCAATACCTTTTGTGATTTTACCTGGTAGTGGTATGTAGCCCGTCATGGGACAACCGTTATGTAGGAATCGCGCCAGCAATCACTAATGAATTTCACTTCCAAGTGTCTAACCATATTTTGTAATGAGTGGAGCAAATACTTACCTCCTGGGATCTGTATTTTCAAACCAGTTTTAAAACAGGCGTTCTGCGGACCGCCTGGACTTCCATCATTACCCAAAAAGACCCCACGAGCGACGTCGCCAGGTCTTTCCAAATCGTCCACGTCCTTTATACTGAAAACATAAACAAAATGTACAGGAAGGTCCAACTTAATGCCAACATTTGAGAATGTTAAAGTCGCGAATCGCATTGTCTTACTTAGAATTAGATGGTTTTTGAGTGGACTATACCCTTTCATTTACTTTAAAACCTATTTGTCCTTGTTTTTAACAGCTTACTAATTACTGCACCATGACAACACAAAACAAAATTATGATATTTTTATTAACAAAATACCAAAGCCTTACCTTTCTTTTGTGTTCTGAACTTGCTCTACATTAACTATTGCTACGGAAAGCTCTTCTCCTCCAATTTGCATTTCCCCTTACTTCTCTCTAGTCGTACTGACTGGCTGCACAGGCCAAAATTTCACGTAGAAGTTGCTTAGTTACAACCCTAGTCAGTTAATTTTGCTGCTCCCACCCCATACTCATCCTCTAGCATATCCAAACATAGTCTGCGCCTCAAACCCTGTGTTGACAACTGACCCAAAAAAGAAGGGACAACTTATGTATAGCAACAAGGCATGGAGAGTTTGGGAGTCAGGGAGGGGGAAATATATAGTTCTAGGTGGTGCCTATGAATAGCCATATGTGCAGTTGTACATGTTGAGGATGGATGAACAGATGATAGATATCTTGGATTTTTTGGATTTGACTATTGTTAATATGATGTAATGCAGATTAGCTACTTTATATTAAAAGACACACTGTGTACATCATGGTTATTCTGCATGTTACAGTATCAGGTAACAGCCCTGATTTGGGGAATTAGTCTTAAATTAAAATTAAATTTTAACGTAAGACCAAGAAAAAAGCCCAATTGTTTAATCAGCTCTCCACTGGGCGTTATTATATTGCGTTAAACCAAACACATTTATGCCATCTTGCAAGAGAGCATAAGAGAATAATAAATGTTTAACTTGCCAAAATATAGTAGTTTAACATGCCTACAAAGCTAATTGAACTGAAGCTGGAGCAGGCCAGAGCAGAGATTAGCCAACCAAACCTTGGTTGCATTGATTTATCAATCCATGATGATAATTTGACATGTGAAGACCGAGAGAATATTTGAGCCATCTCTCATGGCGACCTTTGTGATATTCCTGCCCCTCGTGAAAATTTGCATTTTCTCTGCAGCACCTTTGTAACAATAACATACATTTGACCACATTGAAACAAGCACCAGGCTTTTTATGCTAAAGGACCGTATACAGGCCTTCTAGTGCTGAAGAGGTTAACTTGTATGCTGTAGACCTCTATTACTTGACAAAAAAAAAAGTATGCAATAATCATTATCAACATAGAACTATAAACTGATATTAAGAAGTTTAGAAGGAAGTTAAACCACCTACATTAAATGATTTAATATAGATTGTCCAATATTGCGTCATTTTTTAGAGGGAAAACACATTGCCAACTTGCCATTGACTTAATCAAATGTTATTATAATAATAATAATTAATAAAGAAGAGAAGGATGTGTGGCAATAGCATACCCTTACCACCCGATAGACCATCCTTGTCGTGTTTGTTCTTTTTGAATTTCATTGTTTGTTGCAAAACAGATAAAAGGCCATCTTTTTTCTTTTGGCCAATAAGCCTTCTTCCTCCTGGAGCCACCTATTATATATCAACTGAGTGTTTACGTCCTTGCGCTGTCCTCTCAGAGTTTAATCTTCTTATCAAAAGTCATATTACGTACGGTTTGCAGAGTTAGTGAGTCTCAAACTGCAGACTCGCATTTCCGAGGTCACTCTTCGCGGGGCATTTTCAAACGAAGCCACACGTAATTGACGCAATGGCACGCCCCATGATTACGTCGCCACACGGAACGTGTTTTTATAGCGCGGTGGATAGTGCCACGGTGCTTCCCTATGGCGAAGTTGCTGGATAGTGCCACGGTTCCCCCAGCCCCTAAGGAAGACTGTATCGGTGTGGGAATTGACGCTTCACCTTACGTGTGGATAAGTACGTCGCGCTCAACCTACGCCCGCCTCACCTACGCCGTCGTGACTCTAATGTACTGCGATCTTAAATTTAATTTTTCATTTTCTATTTTCACACAGACATATAAGTTTTAGTTTAATTGTTTTGTTTTTTATTCCCTACAAACAACCCCTATAGGCATTTAATATTGTTATTTATATTGTTGTACTACATTCAGGGGTTGCATCCTTTCGAAGGGTGCATATCGAAAGGGTGCATTACGGTACACCTGCGACCGTACCAAAGGCCTGTCCCCATTTCAAGGCTCCTTCAAAGCGGCCGAACAAAATGCCAGCCTTCTTTTCCCGGATTTGAAAGGATACAATCGGCGATGTATCCTTCGCGGGGCCTTACATATCCCCCCAACATTCATTGCCGGTTATCCCAACATTCATGCGCGTTGGATTTTATGGCGCACGAAGAGTTTATCTGAAGCGGCAGGACCAAATTTTAACATTTTTAAATGTAAGTTTTATTGATAGGTTTCAAAAACTTTTTCAAGTCACTCGAATATACTAAACGATACAAATCGTTAAAAATTTACAAAAACTAATTTACTGAACATTTGTGTTTAGGGAAGCAAGGAGCATACTGCTCGATTATAAAGTTTGAGCCGGCGGAGAATGAGGCCCTTTTCACAGGGGCAACATACTCAGGCCCAGCTGTGGCATGGGGGTAAGGGAAACAGAAATAGTTTGTTTATTTATAACATAAGTATAGGATAAAGTAGAGGATTTATGTAGTTGCTAATTATAAACTGTAATGTCTTTTACCAAGATGGTCAAATGTAGATATTACAAAATGGCTATGTTAAACAATGGGCTTATTAACATGATTGATAAATGTTTATCTTTTCTCTTTGTTTTTCTCTCTGTGGATTTAATCATCTCTCTTGATTTAGACAATTTACAGGAGAAAATGGGCCTGCAGGGGAAGGTGAAACTCCCCTGTCAGGCAAAGAAAAAATGGTACCCAACCTGAAGAAGATAGTACAAAGTATGGACATACTAATTCTTAAATGTAACATAATTTGTATTTAAACCATACAAGTTAATTAAACAAACATTTGCTGAAATTTGTTTTGCCTGTTGTTCTTGTTAACTGCCCATGATAATGATTCCTCTGTCGTAGGATTGCCAGTGTACCAAGTCCAAGCGTCCCTGCTCAGTCCTAAAAATCTGTCTCTTGTACTTCCTGGCCATTGAAAAAAAACGTACCAGTGACAGAGCTTGTAATTATTAATCCTGCAGTACAGGGGTACTGGCT
>OLKM01003737.1:12500-31054 GCA_900291075.1 Melanogrammus aeglefinus | reverse complement strand
GGAAATCACCATTTGACATTACACGTCTAAATGTAACATTTTGATGATTATGAGATATTGACTATATTTGTTTCTCATTTTTTGTTCTGTAACTGGTATTTGAATACACTCATATGACACGGAAGGAAGCGTGGATTTGTATAATTTTATGAATGTTTAATGAATGAAGCTTGCAAAGACACTAACGGTGGTAATTATGTGGTAGTATTTATATATATCATTTTTTCTTAAAAATAATGCTAGCAGTAAATTAACTGAAATATATTCATTTTAAGGTTTTAATAGTATTATTAAATAAAATATTTAATTGAACAGGTTTAACCGGCGGGTTAACTTGCTAAATATAAAGTGCTATGAAACATAAATGCAAATTTAACCTTACATATGAGAGCATTAACTACTATAAATTCCTAACGTACAATCATTTTGAAACCTTGTGTCCAAACGAGAAATTAAATCGATCTATCTATGGAGCCACTGGCTAAAGCTTATAAGCTAGTCGCGATATTATGCGTTGCCGTATCTAGCGCACGCTGTGGTATCTATGGTGACGACGGTGGCAGTTTCTATACGTATCTGTAGGTGCCCGAGTTATGTGATGGCGCGATGCGCATAGGAACGGTAATATCTGGCAGCCGAGTCATCTGACACCACACGCGTGTTTCTCAATTCGCGTTCTGGATGCGTTCGTGTACTTCTCGGTTACTCGTTTCGGTAAGACGTTCATCAGTGGTTGGCCCAAGCACTTGTTCCATTCCAGTACGCCTGAGAACGCGAGTTACTGTCGTAAAAACCGGAAGTGTTCTCGATGCGTTCATCGATGAGGCCGTTCTCACGAGGATGCGATCTGAGGTGGTCGTGTACACTTGGGGACTGTTAAATATCCCAGGGATGCATGGTCGCATCGCCTCTTAACAATGGCGGAATAGCAGGCGAGAAGACCCTTGGAGACGACTCACAACTGGTAAGCATTAATTGCAGTTAAACAAGAGGAGGTGTTGACGTCAATCGGTCCGCTGCTGTTCCAATTTGCAAAGTACGCTACTCGTCTTCTCGGATGTACCTTGTAGCATTCAAGTCCGGACTTGCAAGTAACGTATCTTCAAGTCCGCGAGAACGTAGTCGGCGGTATACTTAGAATTGAGTGAAACGTGGGTTCTGACGAATCTTGACACCCACAGCACCGGCAATTGGAGGCTGCACGGTAATTGTCGTTGTTTTCTGTCGTACAACGCTTAGCTTTTCCTAACCGCTGCTACGTCCGTTAGCTGTTAGGAAATATAGTATTCCATGAAATAGCAGCCCGTAACGGGGCGCAAACAAGGTTGTCTTTGACATCTACGTTCTCGATGGAGCAATTGGCAAACGGTGCCATACCATGACCATTGATTTTTGAGCCGTAATTGTTTCTACGGATAGTAATTACCTGTCGATTTTGGAGGCCTATCAATTAATATGACAGCTATAGTTTGCTTCCCGATTGAGTTTTCTGACAAATGAACATGTTATTTAGCATCTACATTAGCAAGCTGAGTCCAATGAGATCAAGCTCGAACCTTGTGCCACACGAGATCATGTCTAGACCAAGGTTGTACCATGTAGTAGCCTAAATCAGGGGCCCGGTGTAGTGTTAGGGAGCCATGTAGGGCCGTGGAGTGTCATAAACTTTGGTGTCATGGGACTCAGCTCAATGTGTAGATGCTAAATAACATCTCCATTTGTCACAGACTTTTTATCGGAAAGCAAAATCAAATAGCTGGTCATTATTGATTAAGGCCTCCAATTTCGGCAAGCCTAATTACTACAACTATGTTTTGGATGTGTCATGTGTGCACCATTGCAATCGCCTGGAAGCGTAAGATGTTGAAGGAATCTTGTTTTGCCCTATTACGCACTCACAAGAAATTACTCAGCCAAGTGCTCCATCGTCGTTGCACCTCACCCAGCGGCTCGCTTGCAAGATTTTGGCCTGAAGTTCTAACAGACCTACACCTAAGCCACACCAACGGATGCATATCTGAGAATCAGGGCTCGTCTTTAATAATGACAAAAAGTTATGAGAGAAATGCACATTAACTTTTTGTGTATCATTCATAAGCAGGCGTGGTGCTGGTTTCCTTTTGACCATTTTGGACCCCAAACAACAGTTTTTGAGATAGGAAAGGTCCTACCGCCTGAAATTTGAATACTTATGTTCTAGGGCCTTAACTGGGACCCCGTTACCAAAACTTCTGGACCCTCTCATGGCCCCCGAGGGCAGGAAGGGGGCGGCCCTTCCTTGCCCAAAACTTTGGCCTCCTCCTCGAAGGCCCCTTATCCTGAGCCTCGGGGTCCTACCGCGGCCACAGTTTCGGTACGGGACGGGTCCCAGTTTAGGCCCTAGAATAAGGTATTCAAATTTCAGGGCGGTAGGAACCTTCCTATCTCAAAAACTTTTTTCACCACATTCTGAACCATTAGGTCTTGCAGGCAACATTTCTGAGGGGCTTTGTCCAAATGACAGTCCATTTGGGAAACAACTTTTTTTCTCTAAGGGCTAGAACTTCAAATCTCGGATATGCGTTGTTCGGGACCCGGGGAAATGTGTGTAACACATTTTTGCATCCTAGCTATCTCGAAAAGGCCGGAAAAGGGGCGTGACCTCCAACAGTACAGTAAATGTACATAAGACAGAGGTTAGTTTCTAGTCCCCATTTTTTGTGTGGATGGAGGTGTATATTTGTGGCTTAAGGTGTGTAGACCACAGCTGGCCTGTGGCCAAGTTTTTGAAATCTGGGGTCAAAAAGTGTCAAAAGGAACAGCCACCACGCCGCTTATGAGATAACAAAAAGTGTTAATGTGCATTTCTCTGTCATAACTTTTTTGTCATTATTAAAGAGAGGCCTGATTCTCAGATATGCATGTTGGATGGCTAGGGTGTAGGTCTGGGTAGAACTTCAGGCCAAAATCTTGCAAGCGAGCCGCTGGGTGAGGTGCAACGAGATGGAGCACTTGCTGAGTAATTTCTTGTAGGGCCAGTGGCGTAATAGGGCAAACAAGATGTCCTTCAACATCTACGCTTCCAGGCGATTGCAATGGTGCACACAATGAACACATTCAAACATGTTGTAGTAATTAGCTGCCGAAATTGAAGGCCTTAATCAATAATGACCAGCTATTGATTTGCTTTCCGATAAAAGTTTGTGACGAATGACATGTTATTTATCATCTACACATTGAGCTGAGTCCAATGACACCAAGCATGACACTCCACGGCCCTACATGGCCCCTACACTACCACGGCCCTGTATTTTACATGGTACACCTATGGTCTAGGACATGAATCTCGGTGTGGCACAAGGTCGAGCTTGATCTCATTGGACTCAGCTGCTAATGTAGATGCTAAATAACATGTCATTTGTCAGAAAACTCAATCGGGAAGCAAATCTATAGCTGGTCATTATTGATAAAGGCCTCCAAAATCGACAGGTAATTACTACCCTGAAACATAGTCAAATATGGTCATGTATGGCACCGTTGCAATTGCCTCGAAACGTAGATGTCAAAGGACACCTTGTTTGCCCCGTTACGGGCAGATATTTTCATGGAATATCTATATTTCCTAACCAAGCTAGCGCGGTTAGGAAAGCTAACGTTTACGACAAAAACAACACAATTTACGGCAGCTCCATTGCCGCCTTTAACAAACGTGGTTTGCCGAGAGTGACGTGACGTTGACGCAGGCCCATTGAAAAGAAAAGGCCAAAGGCATGTCACATGTTTAAAGCCGTTTTTGTATTTAATTAATTAAATATTAAAATATATTTTATATATATATATATATATATACAATTATTTCGTTGTAATATTCTATCTATAAGTAGACCATAACTTTCATTCAATTATCGTTATAACAAGATCTGTATCTGACCATTGAAAATCCACTTCCTGGCCCACAACTAGATCGTCGCGTCCCTAGCAACCTGACGTCGTTGAAACATGTATAGCATTTGTGGTTTAGGCATAAACATAACTAGGGCGCACTGTACTATCTGCGCGCACCCTTTCTGAAGGCTCTCTCTCTCGCTCTCTCTCTCTTTGTCGCTCTGCTCTCTCTGTCTCTCTCTCTCTCTCTCTCTCTCTTCTCTCTCTCTCTCTCTCTCTCTCTCTCTCTCTCTTCTCTCTCTCTCTCTCTCTCTCTCTCTCTCTCTCTCTCTCTCTCTCCTCTCTCTCTCTCTTCTCTCTCTCTCTCTCTCTCTCTCTCTCTCTCTCTCTCTCTCTCTCTCTCTCTCTCTCTCTCTCTCTCTCTCTCTCTCTCGTATCGTTTTGTGGAGCACGTTAATTTACATTTCGTTCTTTGGAGCAAGGTTATTTTTACTTATTTTCAGCTTTTGAGGAGGTGCTTCAAAGATGCAAATTTTTCTGCAATAATCCAAAATCCAATGGAAAAACCCGTTGGCTTTTTGTCAAGAGAACCCAGCGCGACGCTCACTTCCGGGTTGGCCGACCTACGTCATCCCTCCACCACTCTACTGTAAAAACACATGTTCAAGTTGAATGATGATAATAATAATAATAATAATAATAATAATAATAATAATAATAATAATTCTGCCATAGTATTTATTTAAGGGGGGGGGGGGGGGGGCATACAAGTCTTTTGGCCATTCGTTGTCCGCAAAGACGGTGTCGTCGCTTAGCAACGGAAGACACTGGGGTTGACACGTCACCGGACTACCCATGCAAGTGAAAGGAGCGTCCCACGGCATTAAGAAGAACCGTGTAATACGCGTGGCATAGATTTCTCCTCAGATTAGGCCAATAAACAAATGATAAAATAAAAATAAAAACGGTCCGGCCCGAGGATAGTGGTGGTAAACAACGGGTGGGGCTCGGGCTCGGGCAGAGAATCTAAACACTGACTGGAACTACTTAGCAGGTGTCCATAGGCCAATATCAGGAGTTAATGCACGCCAATCAGAATACGAGTATTCCCCCCGGGCGCAAACAGAATATAACGATTTTCGGTTTGCCGAAAATCATATCAAAAAATTAAACAAAAGAAAAAAAGCAGCCGGGTGGGTGTTCATGTGATCGGCGATAAGTGTAGGTTCTATTACAGAACAGTTAGTGGCGTTCAGAGCGCAGAATCTAGGTCTACTGTAGGCTACTGAGGAAAATCACACAACACAACGTACACATTAGGCCTTACTTCTATTTTAGTAACAATATTTATTAATTTAGGCTATTTGGCTGCTCCAACTCAAGTCAGCCCAGCCTGGCGACAGTTAAGTTTCGGTTTTCAACTCCGCATTTTCTGAGACAGCAGAACATTAATTTTTGAATAGTGTCTGTGTTAACAAACATCAATTCAGTGAAGTAAAAAATCATTAACAGAGAAGACATCAGGTTACTTTACCAGAACATCTCCTAACTTTAATTCTCGTATAATTATTATTCTCATAGAATTATTATATCATTATTCAAATTAGCCATGTGCTGCGCGTTTCCCTGATTGGCCAGGTAAGCCTCGCTTTTTTTTATGATAAGCCACGCCCCTCAATTGATCGGGCACACAAAACAGCTCACAGTGACCCGTCCTGTTTTGTCGATTGTGTTTTTTATGCGTGGCTTATGTGTCCTGTTCTGTTCAACCTATCAATCAATTTATGTCAGAGTGTAGAGGAAAAAATAGGACAATTTCACTTGACCATTTCTTTGTAGGCTATTTAATAATAGGCTATCAAACGGACGGAGACATGCTTTCCATGATGCTTTGTGGTGTGTGTGTGTGTGTGTGTGTGTGTGTGTGTGTGTGTGTGTGTGTGTGTGTGTGTGTGTGTGTGTGTGTGTGTGTGTGTGTGTGTGTTGTGTGTGTTGTGTGTGTGTGTGTGTGTGTGTTGTGTGTGTGTGTGTGTTGTGCGTGCGTGCGTGCGTGTAACTATCCGATCCGTAGATCGTAGTAAGAAATCAAATAAAACAAATAAAAGTTCATTGGATCAATTGAAGAAAGAGCATGAGCTCTTGTGGACGGAGAGAGAAAGCGGCACAAACAAAAACAATGTGCGCGCATTATCCAGTTATAATTATGTCCCTTGGCTTTAGTGAAAACAACGTCACACAAATACTCTGTTTTCCAATACAACAATCCAATACCCCCCGCACCACTACTTCCAACGTCCCTGCACATAGCCAAGAACAAGATAATAGATGGGTAGGTACAATAAACATCAAGACATAGGCCTACCATTCTAAAAAGAACAGATGAAGCAGCTACCCTTGTTTCCTTCGCGGTTTGCCTACAGAGCAGCCCACCTGCATTTAATATATCCGTGAATTGTTACAATTTCTCAGAATCAAAGGCGAAAGTAGAAACGGGTGGCCAAAAGCTGTCGTATTGTTAGTTATCACAGACAATTTTAAGTAGAAACGGGTGGCCAAAAGCTGTCACATTGTTAGCTATAGCAGACAATTTCAATATAACACTATAACAATCAACGTTCTGTACGGAGCTCCTTCAGGGACGTTAGGAAGAACGCTGCCGGACAGAACCTTAGTTTGGAAGTCGTGCTCAGTGACACGACAAATAGCCTACTTCCAATTGAGATACATGAGCTTGAAAATTGTGCTTCTGGACACGAAATTTTTGAAAATACGTGTCGCTGATCACGAAAAATAGATTAAATAACGTGACAGTGTCACGAATTTTCGTGAGACCGGGTTGGACCATGACCTATGAGATCGAAAAATATGAATGGGTTTCAATGGAGAGAAAGTAATTATTTGCTGGTCCCAGTCTTTATATGCCCTGGATGTCAAGGGTTTGACCATTTATTGTGCAATTGTTCAGTTACAGGCTGTAGAGAAAACACAATGAGAAACACTACACATCTCGTACGTGACATCACGCTCCCTGCGACTGGCGTGGACAGGACCGACCATCTCCCCTTCGGCATAACTGAAACTCTCCACATGCCCCAAGTTATAATGGTTTTCACCTCTTTCAATGCTTTTATCCTCCCCTTGGAAAAAAGCGGTGAAGTGGAGCATGCCATGCCTGTACTGGAGTTCCAAGTGCGGGTGGTGACGTACATCATTCGCGTCGAAAGCAGCGAATGATGACGTCACTGGCCTCAAAACCTAACATTATCAAGTTTCTTTGTGAATTTTTTCAATTTTCTTTGCATGAACATATGCGTAATCCAGGGCATATTAAGACTGGGACCAAAAAATAATTACCTTCTCTCCATTGAAACCCATTCATATTTTTCAATCTCATAGGTCCCATGGGCTCTACCGGAAGGGGCGTGACTTCGGCAGGTGTCGGTAGGTTAATATATGAATAACATACCTGATGGTAAACACAATTCTGTATTCAAAATCTGTTTCCTTGGTAAGGTATCCCCTTCCCTCCCTGAGAAGATTGTTCATGTCCTTGATGTGCATTTCTCCCTTTTATAAAGTGTATGATTAAGTCCTGTGTGTCCTATAGTTAACTATGTTATGGGGACTTCCTATTGAACTACCTTTGTTATATTGTATATGTGTGTTTTAATGCAATGGTTTGGATCTCAGCGTCCTTTGGCCTAGAATAATGGAAGATTATCTGTCTTCTAAGTCTATCTACCACTTCATTCCCTTCTAAACCTCCGTGAGAAGGTATCTCTCTCTCATCCATTCACCAATCCAGAGCATACAGTAAATCTAAATACAGGTACGTTGAAACAATGCATTCTTTGTTTGTGTAGGAGGTAGTTTTATTACCACAGGTTGAGAACATAATAAAACAAGCGTTTTTAAAAATAATCCTCTCAATATTTCAGTTTGAAATATTACAGATGTAATGCTGAGTTGTATGTGCCAAACATGTACTGAATACATTCGGTGTGGAACTGCGATTTTCAACAACAACAATATAGATAACAACAATAGCATTTCTGTACATTTGGGAGATGGTAACACATCATTAAGGGGTAAATTTGAACCTTTCACATTTTATCTATTGTATCTATTGTAATTAAAATGAAGGAAACAAGCTGCTGTATTAAAGAAAATCGCCAAATTATTATTATTATTAATACTACCAAATTATAAAGATCTCCAAATGTTTGTCTGGCAAAAAAAATAAAGATAAATAAATACAAATGTATTTGTATGGGTTGTATTTGACAATGTCTCATTTTAGTTAATTAGGTTTTAGACCTAAAGAAGTGATTTTAAATTAAGCATAGAAATTAACATGTTATGATCAGAAATACAAATAGGACATATAGACCTTTTTAGGTTACTGATCTTCTTCTGGCTACAAGGGCATCTGAGATTCGTAGTATACATCTTGTCCGGGTTGCTCGTCGAATGTTACCTTAGCATCATCTCCATCCAGCTAGAGACAAACATGACAATCAGGGTCAGCAGGGAATCACTGGTGTGGTGGTGATTTGGTCACTGTATGCTAAAGGTATGCATGCATATATATACTGTGTGTGTATATATATATATATATATATATATATATATATATATATATATATATATATATATATATATATATATATACAACTACACACACACACACACACACAGTATATATATACATATATATATATACTGTATATATATACTGTATATACGTATATTTATAAATATCAATTTTAGTTGTATTTAAAAAATAAGACGTTACTATATATTCAATTAACAAACTGCATATTAAAAAGGAGAACCACCATGCTATTTTCTAATACAAGAAAGAATAGCTTCAGACACATAACACAAAAATACGTTGTGCAACATTGACCATAAAAGCCTCCAAACATCAATAGTTGGACTATTTCTCTTTGGCAAAGCGGACCACTGAAGAACACAGAAGAATACCAGTCCAATGTCAACAGTGGTGAGTGTATGGGTGTCCTCTGATAATAACATGCTAATGTAAAGCTCCTGGCGGGCATCATGGACTCACACATCTCATCTCCAGGGGGGTGAACAGGCGTCCGGTCAGGAACATGCGCAGAGGGATGGTGAGGATGAGGACGAACGGGAGCGCCAGCGAGGCGGGGCTGGATTTGACGATCCACAGAATGCCGAGGCACACGACCTGGATGGTGGTGTACACGTGCATCCTGGCTGTGCTAACCTGTTTACGACACAGACACACACAAATACAGACAGACACACGCACGCACACACACAACACAAAGACACAGACACACAGACACAGACACACAGACACGAAGAGACAGACACACAAAGACACAGACACACAGACACACGAAGACACAGTGACACAGAAACAAACACGGACACACAGACACACAGACACACAGACACAGACACACACACAGATACACACAGTCAAACAGACTCACACACACAGACAAAAAAACACACACACACAAACACACCTCTTGCTATCATCTTAAATGGACAAACTACATCTTGCTACTGATTCGTCCCTCCATTCTTCATCAATATAAAACATTTGTAGCTTCTCAATGATATGTGCTGACTCTTGTCTCGTACGCATCTTGTAGCTCTTGCCATGGCCTTTCTCTCAGTAAACATTTACTCAAGGCTGTCTCTACAGGGTCCGAATGAAATCTCTCAAAACATGCAGTATTTGTAATATGATATTATTGTTAGAATAATATAGAAGAGATAAACAAATTGTGACTTCTATTTTATTATAACTATTACATCATATTCAATTTTAATCAGTAATAATAGTATCTTATAATACGATAAACATGTTTAACATATAAGCATTTCAAAATACAAAATGGATATAACCAATAAAAAGCAATGCAGAACTTTGCAATGTCACAAGTTAATGATCTTAAGAAAGGAGAAGCAGTGGAAAGGTCTGAGATGTTAGATCCTCCGCCGGCTCTCTGGGTCTGACCTGGGAGGCGTAGGGCTCGTCAGGGTGGTACTTCTGGGGGATGAACAGCAGCAGGATGCGCTCCCACAGCTGGATGCCGTTCAGCGAGGTGATGCCCATATAGAGGAAGATTCCGAACAGAGCGGACATGGGGATCATCTTCAGGACGGGCTCCATCAGGATGGACAGGCCTGGGGGGGATGACTGAGTGAATGAGCCAACTAGTTCAGGAACGAGTGAATCATCAATGAATGACTGAACAGGCAAGTTAACGAGTGACTGGGGGATGAAGAGACAGGGACAATCAGACTTTTGCATGGATTTGGTCAGCATTACAGTATAAACTATTGCAAAAACGTTCATCTTCTGAATGTTCTTTCCACAGAGGGGTAATTCCTCTTTGGTATAAACCCCCCCAGCGGACCACCTACCAACCAGCAGCCCCCCACGACCTGGACCCCCCAGGGGACCACCTACCGACCAGCAGCGCCACCAGGACCCCGCTGACCCCCCCCAGCGGACTACCTACCGACCAGCAGCCCCGCCACGACCCCCGACCCCCCCAGCGGACCATCCCCCGGCCAGCAGCGCCACCAGGACCCCACTGACCCCCAGTGGACCACCTACCGACCAGCAGCGCCACGAGGACCCCGCTGACCCGCTGCTCCAGGACCCTCTGGATCTGTGGCTTGGGGCCCTTGCTCATGACAGTGAGGGCGTTGGCGTGGGTGACGGAGCGCACGGTGGCAGCGCTGAGCCACGGCATGCCGAAGATGGCGCTCAGCCCACCCATGGACACCAGCAGCAGCAGGTCGAAGTGGAAGCCTGAGCCTTTCACCATCTTCCTCTCAGGCTTACTCACGATAAGGCTGCCAGCAGGGGAGGAGGAGGGAGAGGAGGGGAGAGGGGAGGGAGGAGGAGGAAGGAGAGGAGGGAGGAGGGAAAGGAGGAGGGAGAGGAGGAGGGAGGAGAAAGGAGGAAGAGGATGAGGGAGGAGAGATGAGGAGGGAGGAGGAGGAGGGAAGGTGAGGTTGAGGGAGGGTAATGAGGACAGAGAGGAGAGGAGGTGGAGGAGGGAGGGAGGGGGAGGAAAGATATTGAAAGCAGAGATGGTTAAATGACGAGGTAATGATGACGCGTTACAGTAAAGATTTACTTTTTTGGGAAACAAAGTAATGTAACGCATTACATTTAAAATATCGGTAACTACCGAAGCCTGCGTTACCCAAGCCGTGTTTGCCTGCGTGTACAGTTCTGATCTGTTGTGCGTGCATGCGTGCTGTGCTGCCTGTGTGTCTGCAGTATGAAGGTATTATTGTACAAAAGTCTTAAGCACCTGTAAGTGCAGATTTTGTATGCGTACAATAAAGTCACAAATGTGTAACAGTACTTTTGAAGTCGTAAGTATTTTTTCTACCATTGTAAACACTAAATAACGGTCTACGAGTTCACAAGTCTGTGTTACACACATCCTATCCAGTGCATCACAACTTCAAAGAGTCATGCACTTGACACTTTTGCTACAATCATTGCAGCGCAGTTGGTGCAAAACATATTTGCACACCCGTGTTTCATTATCTGAGAACATGCACAGAAGTTGTCCATTTGTAAACCCAAATGTGAACTAATGCATCAGAAGTTGCACATCTGTGAAATATTTCCTCACCAAGAAATTATATAGAGCGCTACGTTCAATGAGCATTTTAATGAGCAAGCACAAGTCCATCGATGCAACTGCTCAAATCTGCTACTACTGCTGTTATTTTTCTTGCAGATACTTTTGTAACACGTCTATGTGGTACAAGTGTAGCAAAAGTGATTTGTTTCCTTATGAAGCAGAGCGTCCGTGGGCGGGACAAAATTGCAACATTAACTAATGAAAGTTGCTGGCAGGGGGTGCATTTTTCAAACTACACTGGGACAATCCAAGCAAACTCTTACTTTCTGGAGTCTTGAAAATAGACAAGAGGGCATCCACACGACGGAGTTGGGTATCTTAGGCCTACATTATGACAAATTAAATTACTTAGTTCAACTGAATTCCCCCCAAATTATTGCATTAACATGCTGCAAGTATCCGCATGTATTTTAATGGTCTGCTTGGATGGGGACAGACAGGGATATTGTTCTTTCATATGGTTTTAGATGCTATTTTGTTCAGATTTATACAATAAACACTGAGTGATGATAGGGCTATGATGTTTGTCCATGTATCTACAGTAAATTAAGAAACGGGAAAATAAAGTAATAAGTAGTGAAGTAACTTTTCAAATGCAGTAACTAGTAAAGTTATCTCATTACAATTTACAGAAGTAACTAGTAATAAGTAACTAATTACTTTTTTCACAATCCTAATAGGCAGTGTATTTTTAGGGCTGCAACGATTATTTTAATAATCGATTAATCTGTTGATTATTTTTCAGATTAATTGGATAAAAAAAGAAAAAATTTAATAGCCGCACCTTTATTCGAAAACTGAACATTACTTCAAATTCACAGTGCAGACTGAAGTGTAAAAACACCAGGTTATTGCGCCAACATTCCGGAACTATTAAAAGTATTATTAAATGAAAAAACATAACTGGGCTAACACAACAAAAACATACAATGTATGATATTCATTTATATATATACAGTATATAAGGGATGTCCATGGTTAACCGATAAGATCTTTAACCACTAAATACTAATGGTTAAAAATAAATTAAATCATCTTAATTTCTCTCAGATGACAGGAGATCATTAATTTTTATTTTATGACGTGCCGGAGCAGAAATATTCTCGTAAACTAGCATTGTAGCATCGTAAGCGAGAGGTCTGAGCGAGCACAGTCACATTGTTTACCGACCATGGAAGTATAAGTTCATAACCCCCTAGATGATTCTATGTATGTGATCTTTGAATTACACTCCTGCCATCTGGACAACAATTATTACTTAACAATTATTATGCCGGGCCGAAACAACATTTGTTTCACTACGACTACTTTCAGCTGCCCACCCATCCTTCTCCTGGAAAAAATACATAAATAAAATAAAACGCTTGAGCTGGCGTTTTGAAAAAAGAAAACTTACATTTTTTAGTAGATGGTATAATGATAATTATAAGCCTTTGATTAATATCCAGATTTTTTTTGTGGAGACACATTCCTGTTCCTCAGTTGTATTGGAGTAAACGGCGATATCTTCTTCTGGGACTCAATGAATCGAGGGGCCCGCTTAAACAGCTGCAATACCAGGCTTGGCCGCTGAGCATTGGTGGATTGCGGAAGTATGCACTGCTCCTCGGGGCTTGGTACTAAATCGCCGGATCCACCCCCCCTCTACGTTCCGGGACCTCACACTTTACAAATTAAGCAATGGTGATGACTCACGTGGTGATCTGCGACTCGAGGAAGATGAGGATGAAGACGAGGATGGCAGGAACGCAACAGGCAAACATGACCCACACGGGGAAGGCTTTGTGCTCCCCAAAGGGGTTGATGAGCCAGCCGCGTTGGGCTGGGTTGGACACCGTAAGGCCCTTTGGAACGACCAGTTTCTGTCCAACACAAACAAGCTAGTATTCACACACACAAACTCCTGTCATTGATTACGTGTGTATGTGTTTGTGTGCGTGTGTGTGTGTGTGTGTGTGTGTGTGTGTGTGTGTGTGTGTGTGTGTGTGTGTGTGTGTGTGTGTGTGTGTGTGTGTGTGTGTGTGTGTGTGTGTGTGTGTGTGTGTGTGTTGGTTTAGACCCAGTTTACACGTTCATGGTTATTTTGAAAAACTGAGACATTTCCCTTTGTTTATGCCCTTCTTTTACACACAAACTGAGAATTCACCTCTGAAAACCTTCTAAAAACTCTGGCCAGAGTGGAGTTTTTGGAAAACTATGGTTTCATGTTTGTATGCAAGCTGAGAAAAAGTTTCAGTGTGCGCCAAAAGTAAACCATGTTTATATTTTTATTTGCGTTTCTGATTGGCTGATTTTTGAAAAATTAGTGGGTGAAATGTCAGATTGTGAAAATACCTCGTGTTAACGTAGCCTTAGTCACCAATATTCACAGTTTAAAGAAGCAGTATGTGATATTTTGGACAACAAAAGTTGCCGAACAATGTATAAAAAATCATGACATGAACCACCTCATGTTTGTCATTATGAAGCCACCATGTGTACAGCGGGGGCAGGGTCAGGTTCTGAGCAGACATTATCGATGCAGTCAGGCCAGGAATTTCATGATTTTAGGGGCAAGGCCACTTGGCCTGCAGCGGGGCACAAAGGGCACATGCAAGGGCATCAAGACCTTAAAGTTTGGGTATGGAATTTCCTTTTTTGGCCATTTTTGCAGAATTACTTGGAATCCTTATCATAAACCACCTACAGCCATTGAGTTAAAAGTACTGACATGAAAATTAAACAAGTCAATCATCTATGGAACGGGCAGTGCTTGAAAAACTCCAGCCAATGATTTCCAGACCCACTGAGTGGCATTGGACAGTCAATCAAACGGTTGTACTGCACTCCCCCTCCCCCCGCGCGTGACCCCTGCACGTACTCAAAGCTCATGACCCAGAGCAAGCTTCTGTTTGTTGTTATCCTGCGGTAGCTACCGGAGCTAGCTAACTAGCTAATGGCTCGCTCTCGCGCATCTGTGTTCACTCGTGCATGATTGCGCGTCCATGTACTTGGAATGGGTGGAGTCTAATGGTGGATTCAATGATTCGTTTACGTGAACCAGTTCGCGTCAGTCAGTTCGCCAAGATGAGTCGTTCGCGAATCGTTCGTTCGTTCGTTCGTTCAGTCCAGTTTCCGTTTCCGGTAGCGGTGAATCGCATCATGGAATGGTTCTCAGCTGAGTCAGTCAGACTCAGTGCTACCGGAAACTCGACTGAACAGGTTCAGTCGAGTTTCCGGTGAATCAAATGGTGAATCGAATCATGGTCATGGAATGTGTTTGTGCACGGTTCTGGCTGACTCTGAGTCTGTCAGGACTCAGACTCTCAAAGGATCGTGGAACTTACGTCGGTCATCAGCTGCTGACTATATCCTTAAAGGTGAGTCAATATCGTTAATTGTATATATTAAAAAAATACCTGAGATAAACGAACAATGTGTAACCCTAACCCTAAAATGTAAACACCAGGCTACTCGACAAGAAAATGTAACGAACCACCTGAGGCTTTACTTTACCTCAGAGATAATGCGTTAGTTAATAATGATATGCCGTGCGGCGTCTCGTGCGGCGTCTCGTGCGGCGACTCGTGCGGCGACTCGTGCGGCGACTCGTGCGGCGACTCGTGCGGCGACTCGTGCGGCGACTCGTGCGGCGACTCGTGCGGCGACTCGTGCGGCGACTCGTGGGTCTGGGAGGAGTCAATTCTGAGTCACGAACGAGGCGAACGAGAGAGAAGAACCAGTTCGGTTCGTTCGTTCTAACGATTCGTTCGTTCGAACGAATCAGTTCGCGACCGAACCACCACTAGTGGAGTCAGAGTCAGCGTTGAAGGAGAGGGGGAAGGACCATTTAAGTTGTTTATTTTTAAAATCTGCTGGCGTTTCGCAAATCCAACAGTTTAATTTAAATAGATTAATCTAGTTCTAAAAGCATTAATGCCTTTTTAATAAACAGTGTAACACTTTTTTGTTAAAGGTTTAAATTACGTGATGTCACAGTCAGGGGGCCGCCAGCGTTGCCGGATTGGGGGGGAAATCAAAGAAGTTTGTTTGGACGCTACCGCATTACTTGACCAATAAAAGAGCTAAGCTACTCAAAAGCTATTTGATTCAGAAAACAGCTTTTTTCGAACACTTACATTTGTCACATCGTCTTTGGGATCGCTGTGCTCATCGAGAGCTCTTTAACGCTTGCATTTTTATTAGTCACATGTGTTGATAACGTTACTGTTGTGTTGACCAATAAAGTACTAACATCCCGTTTCCGGGGTGGACCTGACAGGCCAGAGAGGCAGGAGGGAAAGAAAAAAGCAAAACGGGCAGAGTGGCCGATGGGAATACGATTTTCAGAAAGGCATCACGGCCAGATTAGTGATGGATCCAATGATTCTTTTCCTTGATTCAGTCAGTTCGCCAAGAAGAGTCATTCAGAATCGTTTGTTCTTTCAGTCGAGTTTCCGGTAGCGATGAATCTAATGATGGAATGCACGGTTCTCAGTCGTCAGTCAGACTCAGCTCCTCCCTCGTTCTCATTCTCAAACGATTGTGGAAGTCGGTCATCAATCAATATTACAACTTGAACCAAATGCAGCGGGATGGGGCGGTGTAGTGATTATTGGATGTTTAACATATCAGCAAGATAATAGATTTGATTTAGCAATGATGGTGGGGGTCCCGGGTGGAGAACGAACCAGGAAAGAATGAGACACATTTCCGAGACATTCAAATATTTGATTAATCTGGCATGACACAGAAAGTACAAAAACAGCATGCATTTATCATTTCACTGATATTGAATCGTATTATTGTACACTCTTAAGCCTCTTCCCTCTTCACCACTCAAAGTCAGTGAACGAACAGCGAGTCAGCGAGTCTGCGACTAGTGGGTCTGGGAGGAGTCGAGTCTGAGAACGAATGAAATGAACGAGAGAGACGAATCAGATAAAGATTTGTTCATTCGAAATGATTCGGTCGCGAACAAACCATCACTAGGCCAGATAGCGGGTCAACGACCGTCATGGCCGTCGTGGCTGTTGTGAAATTCCCAGCCTCGGCAAAATATAGAGCACAATCAACCAACTGCAGTCCATTGACATCAATAGAAAAAAAATCAACCCACTTGCTGAACTTGCTCCCTCCTTTAGATTTTGTACGTAATGTCTGATTGATTCTTGGCTGAGACAAAAAGCAAAATTAATGAACCAACCTGTGTGTAAACATCTTCAATGCTAATATCTGCTACCACCATGAGGAAGATGGCGATGGGGACGCCAAAGTCCCCAAGCAGCCGCCTGACCTGGTGAACACAACAGGTTTACATTGTTTCTCCTTTCCATACTGTTCCTATTTATTTATTAATTGATACCGTTGATTCTGGTGATACTATTGCATTTAATTGCATGTTTCTTTAAAGAAGTTGTAAAAAATATATATATATTTATTTCTGATGTTTTCAGTTATTAATCAAAGAATTACTGAATGACTATAAGCACATTTTTTTCTCATAATTCTTGCCAATAATAGGCCTTTATCACAGAGGTGCTACTATCACATACTAGTAGGTTGAAGACAGGTGTAGCTCAT
This sequence comes from Melanogrammus aeglefinus, assembly GCA_900291075.1. Lineage (NCBI taxonomy): Eukaryota > Metazoa > Chordata > Actinopteri > Gadiformes > Gadidae > Melanogrammus > Melanogrammus aeglefinus. The sequence continues at coordinate 13,958 of OLKM01003737.1, read as the reverse complement.
GGTGTTCATTATGGTATGATCTATAACTGAACAACCTACACCTGTACTGCCCTGTACTATTACATCTACAACAGGTTGCTTACTTTTCCAGGCAGAAATGTTCCGTTCTTGAACTGCCGCAGGAAGAAGGCGATGAAGAAGCAGCCCAGCATCAGGCACATGGAGAGCAGCGCCGTGTTGGGGTAGGCTGTGTTCACCATCACCTTGGTGACCGTGGTGTTGCCGGTGGCATTATCGTACAGGCGGCTCTCCGTTAAAACGGGCTGCCAGGGCTCCTCCAAGGTGGAGTTCAGGTGGTCGTAGTTCAGGACCAGAGGGTGGGTCCTGAAGGTCTGGGGGGTTTGGGGGTTCAGGTTTACAGGGTTACTGCGTTAACTACTACTCGTTTACTATGTTTACTACGTTTGCTACTATTTGTTTACTATGTTTACTACGTTTACTACTACTCATTTACTATTCTTACGTCATTTTTCTTTGTTACATGTTTACATATTTTAAACATATGTAGCAAAGAAAACTGACTAGTAATCAAGCACGTTAACGTAAACGGTTTGCTAGTCAACCAAAACAGTCAGCAGGACAAGAATCAGCAAGTAACCCTAAATGGTTAGCTAGTCAACCAATACAATCTACAAGACAAGAATCAGCAAGTAACCCTAAATGGTTAGCTAGTCAACAAAAACAATCTGCAAGACAAGAATCAGTTCCAGTAAAAATTCAAATCAGTACAATTTAAATTGTTTTTGTTTATGTTATTGATTTTGATCAATAACATTGAAACTGCAGGAGCTGGATCAAATGAATCCCGTGGTAAAACCATAAGCCGAGGGGGCTGAGGGGGAGGGCTATGGAGAGGAGTTACCCTGCCCAGCTTGGCGAAGGTTTCATAGATGAAAATGAGGGAGATGAGGATGGAGAAGATCTCTTGGGTGAAGCGGGAGATGAAGCGGACCAGGAAGCTGCCCTCCAGGGCTACAATGAGCACCACGATGATGACCAGCCAAACGCCCACCCACACCCGGCCCACTATGTACTCTATGTCCTGGGACTGGCAGAACTGGGAGGATTGGGATGGAGATGGGAACATATCGAAAAATAAATGAACACAATTTCTAGATAACAGGACAGATAAACATAATAAACAATGTTAATCACAGTAAAAATAATAACTAAATACTAGTAGGAATATATGCAGTGGAAACGGCCATAATAAAAAGATAGCACAAACATTCTCTATATTTTTTATTCCTTTTTTCCAGCCGAGTTGAGGAGGGTAGAGGCCTGCTGGGGTAGTGGGGGGGCCTTCATACAGGAGGCCCCCCTCCTGTACTTTATTCACTCACTGCAAAGAAGGCCTCCTCAAAGACCAGCAGTGGGCCAGAGAAGCCGATGACCAGGACGGGCTGGGCCGACAGCAGGCAGAAGAGGACCCCCTGTAGGCTGGTGGAGACCAGCAGC
>OLKM01003737.1:0-10000 GCA_900291075.1 Melanogrammus aeglefinus | reverse complement strand
ATGTATAAAGCCAACAGTTGTAACTCCACTCGGAAAGTTAATACTTGGTTGGTTCTAGCAAATTCGGTAAACTATTATAGCGTTACAACGATGCAGCGGATGCAATGAAAATGGATGCATTTAATGTTTCCGAGGACTTTGTAGAAGCAATTCTCATACCCTTGCGTTTTCTTTTTGAATTGTGTTTCTATTATTATTTGGAGCTATTTTATTAATCTTATTGTTGTCTTATTGTACTCATATATTGTATGATTCATTGTCCTTTCTGCTGTTAATTCAAAATAACATCTGTGAAACAACCATCACCTACCCACTAGCACCATGGAGGCCTCCACGCTTTCAGCCGCGTCGCTCTGATGAGATAATGGAGATGAGTTGACTGAGCACACACCCTCACAGGCCTGATTATGGATCCTTGAATCAGTAATTGGTCAACCCTTTCACAGTCTAAGCCTTTGAGCGATTTTGTTTCCTTGTGCAGCAGGTGTTTGATCATCAGTGGGAGTAGAAGTGTGTTGTCTGGTCAAACTGGTTGAATTCGCCCCCATGTACTTCAAAAGACCCCTGATTCTAAACCTTGTGAGGGCAAAACAAAAAACGTTGTTGGTATATCATAACAAAGGCCATGGAATATAAGGACTAAAGACTCATGTTGAATATCATCGTCAATATTTAGATACTTTCACATTTCGTAATGTGCTGTGTACCACTTCATTGGAAGAATATTGGTATTATTGTTTTTTATATATCTTTAATAAAATATTTATGACATTAAATTACTTTATGGACAGGATCAGTTAGGATAGAGTGAATAACAAGATGAGCCTCGAGCCTGGGTCCACATAGGCACATGCCGAAGAAAAAAGAAACAAATAGAAACATTTTCTTATTTCTTCGGTCCAGTGACACACCTTTTCTTTGACAGCAATGTTGTGTATCTCTGTACCCTTAGTAAGGACTTGGCTTTCTGGGTCTGCTGACTGGCTAGAGAAAAAAAATACATGATGGTTATCAGTTGAGTGTCAGTCAAATATGACAAAAAGAGAAAATGCAATCAAAGGACAATGAGGAGGTCCCTTAGGGCCTTGTCTTATTATATTATATTGTTATTATATTATTTTATTCCTGTTATCCCTATTTTTATGGCTAGAGTTAACCTAATTGTTATAAACTAGAAAATGCACTTCCTGCAGAAAATGCGGCTAGTGCTGTAGTGCAAAGTAAGGTTGAAAATATGATTTAGATAAGCCACATAGTTTGAGACCTGAAGAAATCTTAAATGTCTTAAATCAAGTGAAGGGATTTGAGTCTAAATGGAGTAAACCATGTACACATGCACCCCATTTTAAAAAATGGAAATGGTTGGAAACAAATAAAGTGAAGAGTTAAACAAATAGCTACTGTGATAAAGTTTGAATACATTTAAGATATAATATAGAATAGCTGAGCTGTTCTGATCGGATTGCCAATTTCCAGCCCAACTATAGACACAAAACCGCCCAATCAAACAAAACCCACCCAAAACATATTACCCGAAAACCGGTAATAATTAATAATAATCATTATTAACTATGACGTTATATCGTATACAAGGAACCTCTCATCTATCTAAACCTCACAAGGTATGTGAAGAACACGCTGACAACAGCAGAAAACGGGTCTTATACGAGAGGACATTAATACACACAAAATAGGCATTTAAAGACCGAAAATGGGTGTTTGGTACTTGAGCTAAAATAAAACAACCCTCAAAATAATCATGCATAAAATGATCTTACATTTCTGTAGAACTTCAACTTGAAATTATTGTACAAGAACTTAAAGAACCTAAACCGGAGAACTATGTTAAGTCAACGCCAGCTCGACCCATACATCATGAATCATAAACCAGAGAACTATGTTAAGTCAACGCCAGCTCGACCCATACATCATGAATCATAAACCAGAGAACTATGTACAGTCAACGCCAGCTCGACCCATACATCATGAATCATAAACCAGAGAATTATGTAAAGTCAACGCCACCTCGACCCATACATCATGAATCATAAACCAGAGAACTATGTAGGCCTACAGTCAACGCCACCTCGACTAATACATCATGAATAATAAACCAGAGAACTATGTACATGGCGTGAAAAACATAGTTTAAGCATGGTTGTTAGCATTTAGCTTATACTTGGACAACACCACATATGTAGAAAGCACCTAGCCAAATAAACGGGGGTCCCCAGAAACAAACAACTGATATAACAATATTTTTTCCAATCAATTAATAGCTTTAGCGCCAGTGTAACAAGAAATAACACAATCGCTTAAGCTTGACATTGTGTTTCTAGGTTCAAAATTGACGTTGTTTATGCTCTGTGACGTCCACAATGGTTAGCTTTCATAGCTACCTTGGGCTAGAGCGTTATCTATAATGTCCTCACTCTCAAGCCTTAACGTCAATGAGACCAACTGGGAATATACGAAGGGTAGGAAATTAAACTGTTAAACTGTGATTGTGAAAAAAATTGTGTGGTGTGTGGATTTGTTAATAGTTTGAATGAAGTTTAACGGTTAGAAAAGTGTTCATCATCCAATTTCTATTGTAAAAGTGATCATTTAAAGTAGAATATAACCTTTAAAATATATTAAGAAAATCAGAATAGAAGCGCACGATTCCAAACTAATCTGAAAATTTCAAAATGAGATTTGATGCAAAATGTAAGTCGGTGCAAAATGTAAGTCGGGTCCCAAGGTTTGTAGAGAATAGTAAACAATGCTAGGACCCTGGGGTCCTGGACCTACCTGGGGTTTTGGGTCTACCTGGGGTCCTGCGTCTACCTGGGGTTCTGGGTCTACCTGGGGTTCTGGGTCTACCTGGGATCCTGGGTCTACCTGGGGTCCTGGGTCTACCTGGGGTCTACCTGGGGTCCTGGGTCTACCTGGGGTGTACCTGGGGTCCTGGGTCTACCTGGGGTCTACCTGGGGTCCTGGGTCTACCTGGGGTGTACCTGGGGTCCTGGGATCTACCTGGGGTCCTGGGTCTACCTGGGGTCTACCAGGGGTCCTGGGTCTACCTGGGGTTCTGGGGTCTATCTGGTGTCCTGGGGTCTAGCTGGGGTCCTGGGTCTACCTGGGGTCCTGGGGTCTAGCTGGGGTCCTGGGTCTACCTGGGGTCCTGGGTCTACCAGGGAGTTCTGGGTCTACCTGGGGTCTACCTGGGGTCCTGGGTCTACCTGGGGTCCTGGGTCTATCTGGTGTCCTGGGGTCTACCTGGGGTCTAGCTGGGGTCCTGGGCCTACCTGGGTCTACCTGGGGGTACTGGGGTCTACCTGGGGGGTCCTGGGTCTACCTTGGGGTCCTGGGTCTACCTGGGGTTGTGGACCAGAGAGTTAAGAACGCCCTCCCGGTCTCCAGGTCTGATCTCCTTCTTTTTCACCAACTCGTCCACCATCTTCTCAGCGATGGTAGCCAGACTCTGCTCCTTACAGTCCAACATCACCACACCTGCACAAGGCAAGGAAAACTCTTACTTACTATACTAGCAGACAACTTCAATGTGGTAAAGGAGATGTGATTAATTAATCATTCATTTGTTAATTTATTTATTCAGGTGTTCATGGTTAAGTATTTTTTCTGATGCATTTGACAGCATTTCAGGTTCTATTTTCATCCATCCAGTCATGCATCTATTCAATCAGCCATTCATAGTTTATCCATTCACCAATCCAGCCATCCATTCATCTATCCATCCATCCAGCCAGCCCTCCGTTCTCCCCCCATGTGTCCCGACCGGTGTTCAGGGTGCGTCTCAGCTGCAGCAGGCTCTTGAAGGTGAGGTAGGAGATGTGCGAGGAGGGCGGACCCCCAGCCTGAGGGCTCTCCTCGCTGCCCCCCCAGCGGCCCACCTCCTGCCAGAACGACGGCTGCTGCTCCTGGGCCTTCATTGGCTCAGCCCCTGGTCCACCTTGGACCAAATGGGATGATTGTAGGGGGTTACACTCTCAAAGGGGTCTCACAGGTCTACAGTCTACAACAACCCCCTAACCCTTAAGCCTTGGGAAGGAAGTAACACAGAGAGGAAGGATGGATCCCTACACCCAGGACACTAAGGAGTGCCAGAATAGGGCAATGCACATTATGGCAGCATCGAGATTAATGCACACCCACAGAGCCCAGCTAACCCCTGCTCCCAGCCCTGGACAGCTCTGACCCTTTCGCAGGAAAAACGTATATTTTGATGAACTAGTTGAAGAACAATGTGGCGGCCAGTGTGTTTTTCCACTCTTGTAGGTCAAAGAGATTGTTTGATAGGTTTGTGTTGGACCCCGGGCTGCCCTCTCCAATCACACAGAGCGGCAGGTGTTTTGGCAGCACCCTTATCAGGGCGTCGCCGAAGGTCCTTTGTCCTCTATGTCAACGTGGAGCAGCCGGCGGAACGACGCCGGACCAGAGATTTGCGCTTGCTGTCATCGTGGCTCATGTTGTGAAGGGGCATGGCTGCCGTGAAGGTGTCCCAGGCTTAACACTCCTGGCAGGTTGGGGAGGGGACAGCCTCAGGCTCCTCTGGGCCTGCTGGTCTATGTCCCAGAAGAGGGGAGGCGGTGGTTCTGTGCTACTGGCTGCTGGTGTTTTGACCATCAATAAATGTGTGCGTGTGTGTGGGGGGGGGGATGGTAGTGCTGGAGCCTGTGTATGTGTTTAGGACTGTCCTGTTGTGCAGCAATTGCTATCTATATAGCTAGCTATCATCATAACCCCTCTAGGTCCAAGCACCTTATATTCTACAGCAAAACACCATTGAGCTGCAAGAGTTCTTACCTCAAATATGTAAAGCTTCCAAACAAAGATATTGTCTCATATCAAAAGTCGATGCCCTTAAAATGAACAGTTCCTTTGATATTGTGTAAACAATGATGATCCAAATATTTAGTTTTTCAGTGGATCCATCTATCTATCTGTCTATCTATGTATCTGTGTATCTATCTACATTTGACAAGTTAATAAGAATTTTATTAAAACCCATTTCATTGAGGGTGATCCCTACCTGGATTCTGTGTTTCTTGTTAATGATGATGTTCAATGCAGCTTGACCGGAAGTAAAAAGGTGAGAATCTTAATTATAATCATTCTACATGGCACAATTAATTCATTTAGGATTCAACTTTCTTGATGAGCAACAATCATCATTATATATTTATGCTAATAATAATACAAGAAATAATACTCACAATTTCTATGATTTACAGAACCATAGCTCAGCTGCAAAAGGTCAAAACTCACCCAAAACATGGAATAGCTCACAACAAAGTTAATGTCTCATATCAAAAGTCAATGCCCTTAACTTGAAAAGTTCCTTTGAATTACTAAATATTTGGAAAATCATTTTTCAAACAATGTCAGTGATGCAGTTGACCCTGGAAATGTTCCTTGTATCCACATTTCAGTCTTATCCTATTTACACTGAAAGTTAACCATATTAACTGAATCTGTATCAAACTGAATACCATTCAGATGCAAATTTCAAAAGGACAAGGTTTTACCTGACAGAATGTTTATTTACACAAAGTAACTGACTGACAACTCAGAAAATAGACTGTAAAGCTGGAAGGCGACACTAAAGGCTCCCCCCCCCCCCCCCGTGATGAGACTCATGCTATATATGCCAGATTGATGGATGACAGATTAGGACATTTGTATGGACTATTGTACATTTTATGACACAATGTTATAATTCATATGTTTTGGAGAGGCAACTCTTCAACTGAGAAGCAACATACTGGCTGTTGATCAGCTGGATGTATGTAATTAGTAATTGTGAAGGCGAAATTTGTTTAAAATGATGACATCATAAAATGTGCTGTTAACAACCACCCATTTGTTTGGAGGTTTGTACATGTTGTTTTGAAAATATTCACTATTTGATAATTGTGCCGAAGTACATCAGAAAAACTGTTTGCTGGATGTGGGCGTAGAAGTTGTGTCTCATAACAGAACACATTCTTTGGCACACTAGAGGGGCTGTGTGTGTGTGTGTGTGTGTGTGTGTGTGTGTGTGTGTGTGTGTGTGTGTGTGTGTGTGTGTGTGTGTGTGTGTGTGTGTGTGTGTGTGTTGTGTGTGTGTGTGTGTGTTGTGTGTGTGTGTGTGTTTGTGTGTTTGTTGATGCATATGTTTCTATTAAGACCCATGCATTCATATTTACTTTCTGTACCATCAGTCATTAAAGACCTTCATATTTGTGTTTGTAATATTATGAGTATGCATTTGTATAGTACTGTCTGATGTCTGACTTAAGCCTTAAAATAATGTCATTGACAAACTTGAGTATATTAATAGCACATAAACAGCCAATTCATCTGAAATAAATAAGCATTTTTCTAATTGGAAATATGCAGCATATTGCATATCATTTTATTTGTTGTATTTTTGCACTATTATGTTATTATGTTATATTATATATGTTGTGTGGTAAATATACTGTTAGCACATTTGGAGTATGGGGAAACACATTATCGGTCCTGTATGGAACTTGTGGCAAGGTCGGTCTGACAATAAAGTTCAATTTGACTTTGACTTTTAGTGACAGCAGACTCTACCTGTTAGTGACAGCAGACTCTACCTGTTAGTGACAACAGTATCTACCTGTTAGTGACAAGTCTCTTACCTGTAAGTGACAACAGTCTCTACCTGTTAGTGACAGCAGACTCTACCTGTTAGTGACAACAGTATCTACCTGTTAGTGACAACAGTCTCTACCTGTTAGTGACAACAGTCTCTACCTGTTAGTGACAGCAGACTCTACCTGTTAGTGACAGCAGTCTCTACCTGTTAGTGACAGCAGACTCTACCTGTTAGTGACAACAGTCTCTACCTGTTAGTGACAGCAGTCTCTATCTGTTAGTGACAGCATATACCTGTTAGTGAAAACATCTGCCTGTTAGTGACAACATCTACCTGTTAATGACAACAGTCTCTACCAGTTAGTGACAAGTCTCTACATGTTAGTGACAACAGTCTCTACCTATCAGTGACATCTATATGTTAGTGATAAAAGTCTCAACCTGTTAGTGACAGCTTTCTCTACATATGTTTGACAATCGGTCTGACAATAAAGTTCAATTTGACTTTGACTTTTAGTGACAGCAGACTTTACCTGTTAGTGACAACAGTCTCTACCTGTATTGACAACATCTACCTGTTAGTGACAGTTTGAGTTTATTTAGTTTAATTTTTTCAGGGAACATGTACAAGATACATTAGTCACACAGTGCAAAAAGATGTTCTGTACCAGATTCTAGCCAAGAGGTAATTTCCATCTGCTCTTCCTGGGCAGGTAAGAGCAATAGAATAAAACGTGTATACCCACACACACAGACTCTCTCACACAGACACACACACACAGACTCGCTCACACACACACACACACACACACACACACACACACACACACACACACACACACACACACACACACACACACACACACACACACACACACACACACACACTGCATATAATCAATAAGTATCGTAGAAGTTATGGCCATATGCAGAATAACTGAGCAAAGAATGATGATTAGTGCTGATTAGTGCTGACAACTTAATATCCATATTTTTTTCTCCTCACGTGAGAAAGCACTGAAATCTGTAATTTTTTGATTGTTTGGGAGAGTGTTCCATGCTTTAGTTGCTCTAAAGGAGAAGGCTGATTGTGCAAATGCAGAGAGGGAGGCTACAATCTCCCCTTGTGATGGATCTTGTAGCTCTGCCTATTTATTCAGTGCATGGTTGGACACAATTTTTCAAAGGTGGTGGAGCAGCATTATGTATTATTTAGTGTATTAGGCGCATGTCAGAATACAGTATAAGGTTATCAAGGCTAAGCATGTTATACTTTTACTTCACAGTAGTGGTACTGCATTCATCTTTTGTCTAAAACTTTAAGGGCTTGTTTGTGAAGTGATTTAATAGATTTCAAGTCAGTCTTGTTAGCCTCCGACGGGCGTGACATACTTAACTGTAGATGTGACATAATCATAGCGTTAAATATGTCTTAGTAGCATCAACTGTTAATGAATTTCGAATGTGTCTCAAATTTGCTGTTATATTTCAATGTATGTGTACCAAGCTTTTTAATGTGTTTTTAAAAAGTGAGTGTGGAATCTAAGGTCACTCCCAGGTATATATAATAATAATAATAATAATCTAAAATGTTTTGCTTTTTTCCATCTACATATGTTTAAATAGCGCTTTGTTTGTATTTATTTCTAAAGAACATGGTGATTTATTTCAGTATTCAGTGTGAGAAAAAATTGCTCAACCACATGGTAACTTTTTGCATCGTCAGTGTCAATTTGGTAGCAAAATGTTCTGTATCTTCAACATTTGTAAATGGGACTATATCGTCAAGATTTCCACACCGTTGCACACAGATGGTAGATCATTGATACAAGTGCTGAATAGAAGTGGTCCCAAAATGGAACCTTGTGGTACCCCCATGGAACACGCTCTTAAAGATGTCTTATCTTTTATCCTAACACATTGGAAGCAATTTGACAAATAAGACCCATGTCTTATTGGTCAAATTCCATTAGTGACAGAAGTCTCTACCTGTTAGTGACAGCAGTCTCTACCCGTTAGTGACAACAGTCTGTACCTGCTAGTGACAACAGTCTCTACCTGTTAGTGACAGCAGTCTCTACCTGTTAGTGACAACAGTCTCTACCTGTTAGTGATAACAGTCTCTACCTGTTAGTGACAACAGTCTCTCCCCATTAGTGACAAGTCTCTACCCATTAGTGACAACAGTCTCTACCCGTTACTGACAACAGTCTCTACCTGTTAGTGACAACAGTCTCTACCCGTTACTGACAACAGTCTCTACCTGTTAGTGACAACAGTCTCTACCTGTTAGTGACAGCATTCTCTACCTGTTGGTGAAAATATCTACCCCTTATTGACAACATTCTATGCCTCTTAGTGACAGCAGTCTCTACCTGTTAGTGAAGCTGAACTTACCCTTGGCGGAACAGCAGCTGTGAAGATCGTCGGAACTCAGGTCTCCAAAATAGTGTTACTTTATAAGTCCCGCCTCTTATACAGGGCTGTCACTCTGAGGGGATGGGGGTCAGAGTGTCGATGGGGCTTGCAAACACACACATGCTTGCACAAATTGATACACAAACATGCTTTCAGGCACAAACCCACACACACAAATAAATGCACACACACAACACAAAAATATACACACACAAATGCTAGCAAACAAACACACATGCACACACACACTCCCACAGACATGCACCCACTCGCATGCACAAACTCAAACACACATATGGTAACACAAACACACACATACCTACACGGACAGATTCCAATAACTTTATGTACCAAAAACACACACATGAATATGTTTTTTCACATTCTTTTCATCCATACACAGGCAGACACAGACACACACACACAAGACAATGTTCCGGTGTCACCCATAATATTGATAGTAAATACAACTTCTAAAGCGTGGACGCCTGTCACATACTGCCAGCATCTAATCTGCCTCAATGTCTCTGTTTGGAGGATAACAGAGGCTAACATTACACCCCCCCCACCCCTCTCACCTTCAGCGGTGCCACGAGATCCCCTCCTCCTCTTCCACCTCCTCTTCCTCCACCTCCTCCTCTTCCTCCAACTCCTCTTCCTCCTCCACCTCTTGCTCCTCCTTGTCCTCCTCATCTTCCTCCTCTTCTTCAACCCCCTCTTCCTCCCCCTCCCCTCCCTCCTCCTCCTCTTACTCCTCCACCTCCTCTTCCTTTCCTCCTCCGCCTCCTACCCGTCCTGCTCCGGCTCTTCCTCAACCTCCTCCTCTTCCTCAATCTCCTTCTCCTCTTCTACCTCCTACTCCTCTTCCTCCTCCTTCTCCTCTTCTACCTCCTCCTCCTCCTTCTCTTCCTCCACCTTTCTGACTCTCTCTTTCTCACTCTTGCTATCTTTCTCTCTCTCAATCTCTCTCCCT
>OLKM01003736.1:0-31079 GCA_900291075.1 Melanogrammus aeglefinus | reverse complement strand
ACTATATTTGCCTTATTCCTTCACATCTAGTTCATCTTAAAATCACAAAATGATCAAGCTTATACCGTTGGACTCCTTGAGCGCACTTTGCATATGCCTATATTTGTGAGGATAGCGGTGTGCTGATCGTGATTTGGAATTCCGCGGCAAGCTAGAAACTAAAAAACCACCCAATCAACCTAAATACCCGCCCAAAACGTAATATTCCAGAAAACCGATAACTATCATACATACTTCCGCAATAGCTGTTGTTTTCTAAACATGAAGAACTCAAATGTCCCATTTGACTACTACAACGTTTCTCACTTTTTGTTTTTACTTAACAGTCCTCTTACAACAGTCTTTTACAAATGCATGAATGCCCGGAGGGTCGTGACCCTCGGCTGAAAATGTCCCATACTGTATGTTTGCATAGATCTGTATGTGTGTGTGTCTATTTGTTTCTTTAGTGTGTGAGTGGGTGTCCCATTTAACCTGTTTTGGGTTTGCATCAGTGTTCATTTGGTAAGGTGTTGATGTCTGGGTATTTGTTTCATTAGTGATGTGACTGGTGTACCCAGTACAGCACTGGTCCATGCAAACTGTGATACATGTGCTTTAGAAATACATTTTACTTACTTACTTACATTTTATCATGGCTGGGCAGTCGGTGTTGCAGTTGTGAACAGGTGTTCTGATGTCTGGGCTGTGTATCATGTATGAGGCAATTGTGGTGCGGTATGCCTTACTGTCCTTATTGGAGAAATTTACTCTTACCTTCAATGATACATACGCTACAGGAGAGAACTATCCCGAAGCCGCGATGGGAGCTAGAGGAACTGACGGGAACAGCATACCTGAAGAATAGCATATTATCCGCCGCGATGTATCGAACCCCGGACCGGTCCGAGCGTGAATTGACCCCAGGCGAGAATTGCGTGATAAACGTGTCCACAGCTACAGCCCGCTGTATAACGCATGCGGCGGAGACGTAGAAGTGCGAGCGCTGCGAGCGGACTACTCCGGGAGCTATCAACGTCGGTACGGGTAGTGTGGACGAACATTGACTTCGGAGCGTACCAACACATCTCGTGCAAATGACGAGAACAGTAGAATGATAGGCCCGGCAGTGGGGCTCTCAGTTTCTTTGTCAACCAGACTCAGCTCTTGTCTACTCCCAAGACAAGTTAGATACCAGTCCCTATATCTTCATGCTTCAAACTTCCCCGAACGTTTCTATTGCTTCATAATGTCAAATGCGGATGATATCTACCACACTTGGCGCATGCAACAGGATCGACAAAGGGACCAACCGCCAGCGCTGAGCCGCAGACGGTCCGCACGGATCAACAAACTGAGAGACTCACCCACTTAAAGAAATAGTAAGCGTAACGTTCTTACTAGCTTACTCTTCCTATCTAATCTTACTGAAGATAGGAAATTGTGATAATTTGACTTAAGCAGCAAGTACAATGTCTCTTCACATTATAAAACAATATTAGAAATAAGAAAAAGAAGTAAAGAGAGACCTGAGTGCTAAGTGATGTTGCATAACCATAACACTGTGTATACACTAAACGCTTGTGGTCCTCAAGTGGGTCGGGTTTTGCTTCGGTGTTTCCCTTTTTCTGTAAACCTCCGTCTGGCATCTTTTAGGAGGTACGAACTAACTGGGAAATTCAATAGACAGCTTTCGCAGGACCCCTAGGTCACCCTCAGAGAGGGTCTTAGTGGCTCGATTGTAGGGTGCTCTCTCACAAGTTTCTATTACAACACACAAACACTAAATGTTCTGTTGGTTGCCAAATCTGGTACCACTTCTTCTACACTAAAGGAACAAACACGCCATGACAGACGTCACAAAACACACAAACCCACTGACCAATGAGCTGGAGACGAGGCAAGTTTTCTGTCTCTCACTGACTGACTCACTTGACATGAATGCTTGAGATGGGATTCTCTTCGCCACACACTGACTGAATCATCTCACTTGAAGCCGGATGTGAGGAAACACTATGCTTAAAGTTTTAACCCTATCTCATGGTGGACTGTGGGAGATCAATATGATATTAAACTTTTTACTTAAGCTATTTCACCCAAGTAGCAACAGAACATAGTCCATCATCTCTGCTTGTCAAAAGTTTTGATTAGAAGAAAGCTCCTTTAAGAAGCAGCAGTGGTGGAGGGACACAACAACACACCACTGGTTCCAAAAACACGGCTGACGAGAAAACACACGAACTAGAAAAATGCAGGGAGTCTGTCGTACAACACAACACAGCTGAAATATTGAGTAAGCCACACCCACACGTAAATAAATGTTAATGGCTAAAAGTAAGTGAATGGTTTGACAAAGATCTAAATGAGTAAACGAGGTAAACAATGCCACAAAAACAATGGTTAGAACAAATTGAAATAAACGATTTGCGGTGTGAAAGAGAAGAGAAAGAAAGAAGATGATGTGCGACACAGAGTGTGTAGGTGTGTGTGTGTACTGTGTGTGTGTTGTGTGTGTTGTGATGTGTGTGTGTGTGTGGTGTGTGTGTGTGTGTGTGTGTGTGTGTGTGGTGGTGTTGTGTGTGTTGTGTGTGTGTGTGTGTGGTGTGTGTGTGTGTGTGTTGCAAGCATGGAGAAAGAGGGAGACAGGGAGCTCCTGTCTTCTCATCCATGTAAAACACTCACACTCACCCCTGTACCCCAGTGGGCAGCCTCACCTTCTATGATGTAGATGCACTCCCTGTCGGGAGGGTATTTCTCGGGGTAGTTGGGGGAGGTGAAAGAGCCGCCGCTGTGCCCCTTCACCCAGTCCCCGCACTGCCCGGCCGGAGTCACCCCCGAGTTGTTTTTCACTAGAACGCCCACAGGAGGCCAAACACACAGCTTCAACCTTCCTTGTGACGGGCAGTCTTCACCTGTAGCGGCCATCTTGGTTTTAAACCGCGCCTGGCTACCGTTTAGAGTCAAGATGGCCACTGTAGGTGAAAGGCACATACCCTCACCTCATTGTATCCATGGAGACTTGAAGACAAAATGCAGCACTGCTTCAACCTTACCTCTAAATCAATAATTACAACACATAGCAAAACAAGAATTTCCTGTCTTTAAAAGCTCCCGTTTGTGGTAGCTTATTATTACTATTCCATAAATGATACTGTCCGTATTTTACGGTCTCCGAGGTTACCTTGAGTTTTTTTTGTCGTTGTTGTGGCACCAGATAGGTCTGACATGAGGGTAGTTATCACTGAGAGGAGGGCAGTTTGAGGGGGAGGGCAGTGGAAGAGGAGTGGGTGAGGCGAGGAGGGCAGTGGGAGAGGAGAGGAGAGGAGTAGGGGGAGAGGAGAGGAGAGGAGTGGGTGAGGACAATAGTGGAGTGGGAGGGCAGTGGGAGAGGAGTGAGTGAGGAGAGGCGAGGGAAGTGAGAGGGGAGGAGGAGTGGGTGAGAAGAGGAGTGGGAGAGCAGTGGGGGGGAGAAGGAGTGGGGGGGAGGGAGGGGGAGTAGGAGAGGATGAGATAGAGGGGGAGAAGAGAAGAGAGAATGAGTGGGATGGAAGAAAAGGGAAGAGAGAGATTGAGGGGGTGAGGAAAAGAGAGAAGGAGAGGAAATAGGAGCAATTGGCAAGAGGAGAGGAGAAAATTGGGTGCACTGGTTAAAAGTTTAGCCAAACAAATATACCGTTTAATTTGGAAATATAGTAGACCTAAATATTTAGAAATATAGCCTTACCAATATGCAGCAGAATCCTTCGCC
Source organism: Melanogrammus aeglefinus (assembly GCA_900291075.1). NCBI lineage: Eukaryota > Metazoa > Chordata > Actinopteri > Gadiformes > Gadidae > Melanogrammus > Melanogrammus aeglefinus. The sequence continues at coordinate 27,352 of OLKM01003736.1, read as the reverse complement.
ATGTCCCCTGTCGACGTCTTATTTAGGCCTATCTTTTAAATATTGCAATGAAAGTAATTCTAAACTAACGAATCAATCAAATCGCCGTGTGTCGCCACATGCTTATCAAAACTAGAAAATAAAATCTGAGTAAAACCATCCACCGCTGCCCATTCAGTTGTTCCTAGATTGTAAAATGTCCGAAAGGCAAAGACTCCGGCTTTGCAAACCGTCAAGAGTCATCTTTATCTTCCCGAAAAACGACCGGATTAAGCTCCCATCCGCTTCACATTTTTGCCTCCACCTTTGGACATCATAATCCTGTTAAAACGATGCAGTCGTCAACAGCGCATTGCAAACCATGCAAATCGTTGGAGAGTTTATAATAAAGTTGGCCTAAAGACCTCCATAAATAGGCAGGCCTATTCCTATATGTTGTTCTCTTATTTTATTGGTACGGTTGGGCATTATTGATAAAAAAAAAAATGGATCCGCACGCCCCGGCCAACATACAAGCAGAGCGCGCAATACCTAGGCCTATACGGGTGAGCCTTCAGTGCTTTCCACCAGAAAGCCACTTTTTTAGGGAGGGAGGGCTAACCCTAACCTTGAACACATAACCAAGTTTGTTTTGCTGTTCTTTGGGATACAAACTTTTTTTTATTTTTTTGTATACAAAGCAAGCTATCCAAGAAAAACAATGAACATATCGGATTAAATTCATATCAGAATTTATTCCGTCCATTAATTGGCTAACTGAAATGCGACAGGCGGGTAGTCAGGCAAGCGAGGTATCGGCGATAGGCAGGCAGTCAGGCAGGGGTTTGGCGACAGGTAGGCAGAGTTAGGGACGGAGAACTCAAGTAGGGAATGGAGACTGCAGTTGCCGATAGGTGTGTCGAGAGAATGAGGACCAGTGACGTCAAGTGGCCACTAGATGGGGGTGTTGGACCGTGTAGCAGCACGCGGCCGAACAAGTATAGGGAATGAAGGTATAAATAGAGATTCATTAGTTCAATAAAAACTTTGACTTTCGGGTGACCCAGGGATGACCCAAAGAACGGCCTATTCCGTTCTTTGGGACGGAATAGGCCGATGTGTTTTTGTGTTTTTTTGTTCTGTCAAGAGAATCATAAAAAATGAATGCCGCTTTAAACATCACCCCCCCCCACCCCCACCCGCCCAGTTACTTTACTGATTACTTGATTTTAAAGGTAACTAATTTAGATTACAAGTTGCCTGATTAGTTTCAGCAGCTGCCGACAACACCACCTGCTGCCTCAAAATAAAAATGACAGCCGGTTTTGCCAATATTCACTTTATGGAAGTACAAAGTCAACAATGTATCTCTTGACAATTTAAGTTTTACTTTAAAATAATTTCCTAAAAAAATGCATGTTTTTTTAAATAAAAATCCTCAATGTTCAGGCTGATTGGCCTGACAGATTTGTTTTGACGCGATTGCGATCCAGCCTTCCATATAGCATGCACGCACACTCACAGCCAGACACAACAACGACGAAACAAGAGCCTGTTCAACAAAGTATCTTTAGAATTCTATAAACTCTACGTGGACTGTAACCCGTGATAAAAAAATGTTGTTCATCTTGTGACTCTGAGTTTACTTTAGGCTATAGCTGAAACATTGCGTTGGGAAAAAAATTGTTAAATATTTGTTTTAATTGGAATCCTTTCTCCAGGCCAGTAAATTGTAACCGCACATAACCTGACATAAAATCACCCAAAGAGAGTGAATGAACTGTTATATTTTATGCTACGATTGTTATCACTACAGCTAATGGATATCCTTAATCATTGCAGTAGGCCTACTTACATCTAATTTCTGTCATTCTCTTTAATCTGACCGGACACATTGCGTAGTAAAATACCCCAAAAATATCATTGCAGAAAAAAGAAAAAAAAAAGATACAATGATATCTTGTTCAATAATTAATATATTGGGATACTATGCGGAAAAACATGAATGCATTAGAAACTTCTAAGACGTAATCTCATTTCTACTCGTCCAATGTTGATTTGTGAGTTTTCAAGCTTAAATTGGCTAATATTCACTTTTTTAACAATTTTTCATTAAATTAAATTATGTTCATGCTTTTTTTTTTTGGTCATAAACCAACTGTTCCAAAATAAAACAAGAGAATTACATTTCCAATTGGCAAGTTAAATTACTATTAAACTTGTTTTCACAACATATAGCCTACAATAAGTCATTTCAACATATCATGAATATTGATGAGATGAAAGAGAAAGTCAGCCAGACAAAGTCATGTAATTTTTTACTGTCGTGCTTAATTGTTATCCGTAACAGTAGCTATAATTATTGTAAAGCTAGAATCTGTTAGAATAAAAAATTAAAATAATGAATCCACACGCTCTCTATGAGTGACTGTTGTGGTGAAAAAATACTTAAACCCTTCAACAAAATACGAGCAGTAAAGATAAAGATTTAAAAGATAAATACTTTATTATCACTTGCAAACATAATTACAATTGGTTTGACAAAGAATGCAGGTTATATTTCCATTATGTGTGAATTTCCCCTACATGCCCTGACCAATCACAACACCCTATGCATCGGGCCTAGAAATTGGACACCTCCCAAAATTAACTAAATGCACTTATGGTCCTTCTCCGAACTCTCAGATTACAAAGTAAATAGTTTACATATTAAATATTACAATTATGTCATATGTAGACAGAGCAGTGAGATACTGTGATTAAAATCCACTCTACATTATCCCTCTTATTACACGGCTACTTGCCAAAATGAAAAAATAACTTCACACAGTGTCTTTTTACAAATTATTTGCTAACAGCATTCTTGTGTGTAGTGTTAATCAGCAGAGAATAGTCTGCCAAAGATGTTGACGTCGCATAGCAACCAAGTACGCTGGGGTTGATAAGTTACCTGACTACTTGCGGAGTGAAATAAAAGATGGCAAAAAATCCACTTTCCTTCACAGCGGTCAATTATACTTGTGAGTTAGTAAGGGATGAACACCAAGAGGCAGGGCAATAAACCGTTTGAAATGCCCGGATCGTGGACAGTAATATGTATATATCATGAGGGCAGAAATATGTATATTACCCCCTTAACGAAGCTGTATTGATTCAATGTTCGATCAAATTGCTGTTGCAAATATGGGTTGCGTCCTGAGACCAGTCTTTACAGTGTTTGTTGGGATATTTGTGTGGAATTAGTTCAAATGCATTACAAAGTGCTTGAAAACCATGACAAAGTGCTAGCGATTGAATCTTATATGTTGTTGTAGGCTAATGATCACAAAACCTTGTCATGGTTTAATCCATTTTAATACAAATGTAAGAAATAAAAAAATACAAAAATAATCGCTCCATTAATTTGCTAAAGGAAATACAATTGAACTTGGCATCAGATTAAACAAAAAAGTAAGGTCAATGTATCATAGTAATCGATAATGAGATGAAATAGAAAGAAATAAGATTTGCTCTTGTTATGCCTCATGTTATCCATTTCAGTAGTTTTATCCTCCAGTGACTGTAAAAATATCTAATCATCAATAAACAATTATTATATTACCATTGGCCTTTGGGTTCAGGGCCCTGTCGTGGGGCGGCTCTAAGCCCTGCGGTAGATAATACAGGCCTGGACATATCTTGCACATTAAAACCATTATAACCAATGTCATGGTTCACCAGTAATTAAACTAAACTCGTGAGGATTGAATAAAAACACTTTCTACTAATGACTATTGAATTGAGTTTTCTCTTATTGCGTTTTAAAAGGTTTGTTTTAATTGAAGCGTTCATTGTTCCTCATTGCTAAACACTAGAGCATGACCTGACATTACTTAATGGCCAATGCCTTCGTCACAATATTTTCTGCGTCAACAGATAGCTCGTCAAGAGTAGTACTCAAAAACGTGTAAATACAAGTGAAAGAAAGTGCAGCCGCTACTGGGATTCCAATCATAGGAATCCATCTGGAACCTTCCTCTGCCGCGAAACCAATCGAAAGAACTGAAGCAACTCTCAGAATTAAAATAACAAGCTCTTTCGTTGCATTCTTTCCAGAAAAAAGACATTTCATCGGTTCCATTAATTCATCGAAAGGTGTATTTGTAGCACTGGAACGTTTCTCAAACGACATTTTATCAAGACCAAACCCAAACAAATATTCTTGAATAACCTTGACCAGAATGCCTGCATCAATAATAGTGGAAAGCCCTGGGATAGGTACAGCTGCTACAGTTGCAGACAGAAAAGCATATTGCCATATTTTTGAACGGAATACCTCTTTCTTCTTGTAAATGGTGCTTTTGCAGATGTTGGGAAGGGCTAATATCAGGGCATCTCTCTTGTGTGAAGGAAGCTCCCTCGCAATGGTGTCCTGGAGGGCGGGGAAGTCGTACAAATGGAGATCAAAACTGGACACCAGGAAGACCTGAGGAGACGCCACACCTAGTTTTTGAAGTCCTGTTGGAAATGGAATACACTTGAACTTCAATGTATCGACTGTACTGAGACTCAGCATTGCGTAGTCATATACATATAATTGATCTAATTCAAGTAACAGAAATATATAGATTTACTGAAACATTGAGAAGTGCTCCTTTGAAAAAAGTGAAAATAATTCACATTCACAGTCACTATAATAACTCAGAAAAGCCAACCTTGATTGCAGTTTTCCCTGATTTTCTGAAGTATCTTTTCTTCATCGTACTCCCTCTGGCTCCTTTGCGCATCACTTAGACTGTGCTCAATCTTAGAGCGGATAAAATATAACTTCTTGCCCATTTTCTTGATCTCTTTAGCCAGCTTGGCATCATTCTCATTGAAGCGAATAGCTGATACGAGGATAAAGAAATCATACTTTTCAAACTCAACGTACTCCAGGTACTGATTAGCTGGGTAGCTGGTGGTTCCAATTCCCGGGAGATCCCATATTGTAACATTTGGGTATGTTGGATGTGGGTAAGCCTCAGGCTTCATGGTCGTTTCCACAACATCAGTAGGCGCCGCTCGCTCATCTGTGTTGTCTATCCCCCTGACGGCATTAACAAATGTGGACTTTCCAACTCCACTCTCTCCTGTGACAGCAATATTCAGCGAAATATTATTTGGGTCTTCCAAATGATTTTGTACTAGTGATGCAGCCAGCGCCAAGTTCTTGTTTTCAATGGCCCTTTTAATATCTTCTTTCATTTCGGATTCCATGGCATTCCTTTAAGAATAAGAATTATTCATATTATTCAAAATATTCAGAAAATAAATCTGTTTTTTTATTATTATTATAGGGAGGTCAGGGAGGAACACTCAACTACACAGAAAGGGAAACAGTCATGTTCCGCTCTCTGTTTTACTATTGGTCATTTACTGAGATATGACATTGGTTGTATTTATTTTAGAAATAAATGTCACAACACAACCATTGTGGTTGAAATTGACGCAAGTTGTGTTTGTGTCTTTTTCCTTTTTACAATATTAATAATTTTTTTAATAAATCATCAGGGAAATGAATAGACATGCGGAGTTACACATTTCATTTGCAAAAATAAATGTATAGGTGAACACAAGCAATGTAAATTTGTCTATAAATGAATATTTCTACAAATGGAGAAGAAAATAAAAATGTTTTCATCTAGCCATTCTAATCCGTTAAATGGTTTTACATATCCATCCATTGGACTATACATTTATAGTGTCCTCAATTCCTTACTTCAAAGCTTACTAATACAACCTGCAATTTTTGAATATTAAATTGGACTCAAACCACAATTAGTAAATATCTGTGATCAACCAGCGTCCAGGACTGGAGAAGACCCAGTGCTCCTCCACAAGAGACTCAGACAGGTGTTAGACTTATTTCAACCACTTCTCACTTTAGGTCGGGTCCTTTTGATGGAGTTGATTGAGCTGCATTTGGAGGGCAGCTGCTCATCTTGGAACCCCTGAAAATCAATATCAGAGTTAGGGTTAGGGTATCATTCCTGTAGATATTTTCAATCATATATTCACTTCGAGGGCAGTCCTCACATTTTGTTGCTTTGTTGATGTTGATGCTTTGAATGTTGATCCGGCACAAGCGTCTCTAAAGAAAAGCTCTAAGGAAAGCTCCTTTAAGAGCAGGCAGTGGGTAGGAGGGGCCTCGAGACAATAGTTAACACACGTGGTTTCCAAGAAACAACGGCTGGACGAGGAAAGCACAACTGAAACTAGAAAAATGCGGGGAATGCTGTCGTGCCAAGTGAGGCTGAAAATATGTTTTAGTAAAGCCACATCATTTAAGGCGTAAATAAATGTGTCTTTAAATGTGTGCGTGTGTGTGTGCTGTATGTGTGTGTGTGTGTGTGTGTGTGTGTGTGTGTGTGTGTGTGTGTGTGTGTGTGTGTGTGTGTGTGTGTGTGTGTGTGTGTGTGTGTGTGTGTGTGTGTGTGTGTGTGTGTGTGTGTGTGTGTGTGTGTGTGTGTGTGTGTGTGTGTGTGTAACTTTGAAAAGTATGTTATTAGCAGGGATGTAAGCAGGTTAAGGGTCAAAAAAGTGAGTAGATACCGGTGACTTGTTGGGTGCGCGCGCCGATCCCACATGGGACCATGGAAGGGGCGCAATGATGAAAAGGGCCAAAGATTTCTGCTTCATTCTTTATTTAATTGTAAACATATTAGCCATAGCTAGAGTAACGGATGAATACAACAAACAAAACAACATTTTCATTGTCATTTTGACAGAATTACTTATTTTTTTCGATCTCGAGAGCCCGACGCCTTTGTTTGGCCGCATGCTTCATTCTTGTCCTCTTTTCGGCTTCGAGTGCAGCCCTTTTACTGTACTCAGCAGTTTGTGCTTTCTCATACCCACATTCTTTAGCCCTCTCCATTGCTGAAATCCGGTTCTTTGGCGTCTAGCAGCATCCCTTGACCCAGCAGACTTGATGTTTTGACACAGCCTTTGATCCAATTTCCCATATTTGGGATCGTCCGACTTAAAAATTTGAGTGGCGGACATGTTGCTTCACTTTAGTGTGTATTTAACAGTTTGGAATGCATTAAATGTAGGGACGGCCATGTTGCTTTGGGTCAATAATGTCCCCCATAAGGTTGAGGGAGGCCTCCAGCAATGGGCCATGAAAGATGGAGAGGGTGGCTTTCACGACTTTGCTCAATGCAGGGAACTTTTGAGAATTGAAGACCTTGGCCCACCAAGTGACCATGTCCTCTACCTCACTGACTGAGGCCAAATCTGGAGACACACTGTAACCCATTATTTCGAGGTGGACTTTCAGGGTCTGTGAAGTGTTGAAGGTTGGTGACCAGCTTCTTCAGATGGATCACATCTTGCGAGTGACCTCTGAGGATGGGGTCTACAGCAGAGGGGGATTGTAGGATGGGGTTTGCCAAAGGTAGTTTCTTTTGTAGATATAGGCCAGTTGTGATATAGGCCTGAGAGACCGCCTCCAGGAATATCTTGAGGAGCTAAAGTGAAGAAAACCAATGCATTAACATTGACCATATATTGAAAGAATAGGCCCCCATCTATGTCCAGCAAAGTTGGGCAGAGTGAATGGCGGATCCGGGTCTCCAGACCTGACTTGCTCCCTCGCATGACACTGCACGAATCCATCATGATGCCCACCAGATTTTGCCCCGGAATCCCAATTTCACTGAAGAAGTCAGTGAGACTTTTCAAAGCTGGCAGCAGTCACTTTCTGGACTTCAAGAGAGCCAAGATGCTCTACCACCACCTTCTCCTTATCCTCATGGTAGTAGCTAACCAACATTGCAAGCACTTTCTTGTTGCTGTTACAGGGTCTTTCATCCATATTAAGAGAAAAGGGACATCTATTTAGATGATAAACTGTCCTTTCAGAGAAAGTATGTGCAAGGCCATTAACCATTTTGTATGTGGCTGCTGTGCGTGAGTTTTAACTGTGCCAAAGGCATCTTGTCAAGTGCAAGAGTCTGGGCCAAATCAACAAGGACAGGAGCAATTGATAATTGGAATCGAATGCTCTGCAATGACTCCCAGAACCATAGACTAAAAAAGGAAACAATGGAGTAAATTACACTAAACACATTCTCAGAGATCAATACACTTTTGCTTCAAGAAAATAATATACTTAAAAGGTGTCTTTTGCACTTCTGCATAGGCCCACAACACTTTCCCTTTATGCTTCCCTAACAACCTTGCCTACCTCTGCGTTAGCTATGCCATCAGATGTGGGCACAGGGGTCAGAATCTGCTCCCTTATCCTTTCAGGTCCTTGTGCTGGTGCTGGCATTTCTTCTGTCAGGACCGGTGCCACACTACGTGTTGTGATTATGTCTCGTAATTTTCGAACATGGCATTCAGTCTTAGTAGTGTGCCACTTGGGACCCTCTGTTTGAATAATTTATCCCCTTCATGCATAGTGTAGACCTGCCATCGCCTTTCTTGTCAATTTTTTTAATACAATGAGACAATGGGAAAATGTGTGTCTTTGTGTCAATAGTGGTTGAGATTTCTAACTTCAGCCAGTTCCAGTTCCAGCTGCACTTGCACCCTAAATCCACCTGCTTCACAGACAAAGCCTCATCCTCATTTAATTCCCTCATTCTGAAAACAACAGAAGAGGAAACAAAAAAACATCATACTATTTGAAACGTAACATTACTTATACAAGGTCTGAAACATGTGGGCCTAGTACATGGTAAACCAAATTGCAAATTTTAAGTGCTAGTTAATTTCTACATCAACATTTACTACCTGAATGGTTTTTACTTTACCTCCCTACATTAGATAGTATCTGACTAAAAGAGTCACTAAACAATAAGCTTAATGCACAACAGTTTTTATTTAACACCGTCCCCCAAATTTTAATACTCATATATTTGCTGTTTACCGCACCGTTGTGACGAAAAGAGAGCTGAGCCGCAAGGCAAAGTTCTCGATCTTTCGGTCATTCTTCGTTCCTATCCTCACCTATGGTCATGAGGGATGGGTGATGACCGAAAGGACGAGATCACGGGTACAAGCGGCCGAGATGAGTTTTCTCAGGAGGGTGGCTGGCTTCTCCCTTAGGGATAGGGTGAGAAGTTCAGTTATCCGTGAGGAGCTCGGATTAGCGCCGCTGCTCCTTTGCTTACAAAGGAGTCAGTTGAGGTGGTTCAGGCATCTGGTAAGGATGCCCACTGGGCACCTCCCTTGGGAGGTGTTCCAGGCACAACCAGTGGGGAGGAGACCTCGGGGAAGACCCAGGACTAGGTGGAGAGATTATATCTGAACACTGGCCTGGGAACACCTCGGGATCCCCCTGTCAGAGCTGGTCAATGTGGCTCGGGAAAGGGAAGTCTGGGGCCCCCTGCTTGAGCTGCTGCCCCCGCAACCCGACCCCGGATAAGCGGATGACGAAGAGATGAGATGAGACAGTAGGACGTGTCATGGTTACTTTAAACTATATTTGACCTTATTCCTTCACATCTAGTTCATCTTATAAGATCACAAAATGACAAGGCTTATACCGTTGGACTCCTTTGAGTCTCAGCTTTCATATGGCATATAGTTTGTGTAGATAGCTTGTGTTGCTGGATCGGATTGGAAATTTCCAGCGCAGCTAGAAACTAAAAACCACCCAATCAACCTAAAACCCGCCCAAAACGTATATTTCCAGAAAACCGATTAATCATATACATACTTCCGCAATAGCTGTTTGTTTTTCCAAACATTGATAGAACTCAATTCCATTTTGACACTTACAACGTTTCTCACGTTTTTTGTTTTTTTTTTACTTAACAGTCTCTTACAACAGTCTTTTACAAATGCAGATGCCCGGGAGGTCGTGACCCTCGGCCTGAAGATGTCACATACTGTATGTGTTGCATAGGATCTGTATGTGTGTGTCTATTTGTTTCTTTAGTGATGTGAGTGGGTGTACCCATTTTACCTGGTTTTGGGGTTGCATCAGGTGTTTCATTTGTGTAAGGTGTTGATGTCTGGGGCTATTTGTTTCATTAGTGATGTGACTGGGTGTACCCAGTACAGCACTTTGGTCAGTGCAAACTGTGATAAATGTGCTTTAGAAATACATTTTACTTACTTACTTACTATGTTACCTCATGGTTCTGGGGTTGCATCGGGTGTTTCAGTTGTGACAGGTGTTGATGTCTGGGGCTGTGTATCATGTACTGAGTGCATGTGTGTGCGGTTATGCCTTACCTGTCCTTATTGGAGAAATTTACTCTTACATTCAATGATAATATGTAATTATTATCATGCCTATTCGCTATATGATTCTAATAAGTGTGGAGATATATTGAGTGAATACACTACCACTCTCCCTCTATTACGGCCTCGGGAATGACCCCAGGCTTGACCTTTTCAATGTGCGTTGATAACGTGTTCCAAACGTGGTGGGAGCCGGTAAACAGCGTAGTAAATCTTCACCTCAGGGAACCGTGCCTGGTATGATGTTATGACATATGTATGACGTACAGGCAGAATGGAGATATAGGGGCCCGGCAGTGGCTCTTCAGTTCTTTGTCAAGCCAACTCAGCTTTGTTCTTACTTGCTCAGCAGTAATAACACAGTCTTTATCTTTCATGCTTCAAACTTCTCGAACTTTCTATTTTGTTAAAGTGTCAAATGCGGTTTATCTACCACATATTTTGCGTCATGAACAGGATCGAAGCAAAGGGACCACCGCCAGCTGCTGAGCCGCAGGACGGGGTCCGGCACGGATCACACAAAACTGAGAGATCACCCATCTTAAAGAAAGTAAGCTACGTTCTTACGTAGCTTACTCTTTCCTATCTAATCTTACTGATTAGATAGGAAAATTGTGAAATTTGACTTAAGCAGCAGGTACAATGTCTCTTCAAATTAACAAACAATTATTAGGAAATAAGAAAAGAGAGTAAAAGAGAGAGACCCTGAGGCTAATTGATGTGTGTGCACTAACCATAAACACTCTGTGGTATACTAACTAAAACGCTTTGTGGTCCTCAATTGGTTCGGGTTTTTGCTTCGGTGTTTCCCTTTTTTCTGGTAAAATCCTGTGACTGTCTTTTAGAGGTACGAACTACTGGGAAAGTTCCAATAGTACAGCTTTCGCAGGACCCTAGGTCACCCCCAGAATGAGGGGTCTTTAGTGGGCTCGATTTGTAGGGTTGCTTCTCACAGTTTTCTTATATTACAATATTTAAAATGTTCTGTTTTGGTTTTGCAAATTTGTACCACTTTCTCTACACTTAAAGGAACAAACACTGAATGACGAGGACGTCACACTGCACGGACCCACTGACATGAAGCTGGATGATGAGGATGTTCTTCTGTTCTCTCACTGACTGACTCACTGACATGAATCTTGATGATGAGGATGTTCTTCTGTTCCCTCACTGACTGAATCAGTCTCACTTGAAGCCGGATGGTGAGGAAACCACTATTCCTTAAATGTTTTTTAAATATTCTCAATGTGTGGACTGTGGGAGATAAATAGTGATATTTAACTTTTTACTTAAGCTATTTTCACCCAAGTAGGGAAGACAGACATATCCATGTCATCTCTGCTTGTAAAAGTTTTTGATTAAGAGGAAAGCTCCTTTAAGAGCAGGCAGTGGGTAGGAGGGGCCTCGAGACAATAGTTAACACACGTGGTTTCCAAGAAACACTGGCTGGACGAGGAAAACACAACTGAAACTAGAAAAATGCAGGGAGTGCTGTCGTGCCAAGTGAGGCTGAAAATATGTTTTAGTAAAGCCACATCATTTAAGGCGTAAATAAATGTTAAATGGCTAAAGTAAGTGAATGGGTTTTGAACAGAGTCTAAATGGAGTAAACGAGGTAAACATGCTCATCATTTAGAATGGTTAGATACAAATTGAAATAAAGTGAAGAGTTAAACAAATAAAGAGCTAAATAAATGTGATCAAGTTTGAATACATTTGAGATAAATAGAATAAATATAGAATAGCTGAGGCGTTCTGATTATGTGTGTGTGTGTGTGCTGTATGTGTGTGTGTGTGTGTGTGTGTGTGTGTGTGTGTGTGTGTGTGTGTGTGTGTGTGTGTGTGTGTGTGTGTGTGTGTGTGTGTGTGTGTGTGTGTGTGTGTGTGTGTGTGTGTGTGTGTGTGTGTGTGTGTGTGTGTGTGTGTGTGTGTGTGTGTGTGTGTGTGTGTGTGTGTGTGTGTAACTTTGAAAAGTATGTTATTAGCAGGGATGTAAGCAGGTTAAGGGTCAAAAAAGTGAGTAGATACCGGCGACTTGTTGGGTGCGCGCGCCGATCCCACGTGGGACTATAGAAGGGGCGCAATGAGCGGCGCCGCCGCTGTGCCCCTTCACCCAGTCCCCGCACTGCCCGGCCGGAGTCACCCCCGAGTTGTTTTTCACTAGAACGCCCACAGGAGGCCAAACACACAGCTTCAACCTTCCTTGTGACGGGCAGTCTTCACCTGTAGCGGCCATCTTGGTTTTAAACCGCGCCTGGCTACCGTTTAGAGTCAAGATGGCCACTGTAGGTGAAAGGCACATACCCTCACCTCATTGTATCCATGGAGACTTGAAGACAAAATGCAGCACTGCTTCAACCTTACCTCTAAATCAATAATTACAACACATAGCAAAACAAGAATTTCCTGTCTTTAAAAGCTCCCGTTTGTGGTAGCTTATTATTACTATTCCATAAATGATACTGTCCGTATTTTACGGTCTCCGAGGTTACCTTGAGTTTTTTTTGTCGTTGTTGTGGCACCAGATAGGTCTGACATGAGGGTAGTTATCACTGAGAGGAGGGCAGTTTGAGGGGGAGGGCAGTGGAAGAGGAGTGGGTGAGGCGAGGAGGGCAGTGGGAGAGGAGAGGAGAGGAGTAGGGGGAGAGGAGAGGAGAGGAGTGGGTGAGGACAATAGTGGAGTGGGAGGGCAGTGGGAGAGGAGTGAGTGAGGAGAGGCGAGGGAAGTGAGAGGGGAGGAGGAGTGGGTGAGAAGAGGAGTGGGAGAGCAGTGGGGGGGAGAAGGAGTGGGGGGGAGGGAGGGGGAGTAGGAGAGGATGAGATAGAGGGGGAGAAGAGAAGAGAGAATGAGTGGGATGGAAGAAAAGGGAAGAGAGAGATTGAGGGGGTGAGGAAAAGAGAGAAGGAGAGGAAATAGGAGCAATTGGCAAGAGGAGAGGAGAAAATTGGGTGCACTGGTTAAAAGTTTAGCCAAACAAATATACCGTTTAATTTGGAAATATAGTAGACCTAAATATTTAGAAATATAGCCTTACCAATATGCAGCAGAATCTTCGCCATGTCCCTGTCGACGTCTTATTTAGGCCTATCTTTTAAATATTGCAATGAAAGTAATTCTAAACTAACGAATCAATCAAATCGCGTGGTCGCCACATGCTTATCAAAACTAGAAAATAAATCTGAGTAAAACCATCCACCGCTGCCCATTCAGTTGTTCCTAGATTGTAAAATGTCCGAAAGCAAAGACTCCGCTTTGCAAACCGTCAAGAGTCATCTTTATCTTCCCGAAAAACGACCGGATTAAGCTCCCATCCGCTTCACATTTTTGCTCCACCTTTGGACATCATAATCCTGTAAAACGATGCAGTCGTCAACAGCGCATTGCAAACCATGCAATCGTTGGAGAGTTTAATAAAGTTGGCCTAAAGACCTCCATAAATAGGCAGGCCTATCCTATATGTTGTTCTCTTATTTATTGGTACGGTTGGCATTATTGATAAAAAAAAAAATGGATCCGCACGCCCCGGCCAACATACAAGCAGAGCGCGCAATACCTAGGCCTATACGGGTGAGCCTTCAGTGCTTTCCACCAGAAAGCCACTTTTTAGGGAGGGAGGGCTAACCCTAACCTTGAACATAACCAAGTTGTTTTGCTGTTCTTTGGGATACAAACTTTTTTTTATTTTTTTGTATACAAAGCAAGCTATCCAAGAAAAACAATGAACATATCGGATTAAATTCATATCAGAATTTATTCCGTCCATTAATTGGCTAACTGAAATGCGACAGGCGGGTAGTCAGGCAAGCGAGGATCGGCGATAGGCAGGCAGTCAGGCAGGGGTTTGGCGACAGGTAGGCAGAGTTAGGGACGGAGAACTCAAGTAGGGAATGGAGACTGCAGTTGCCGATAGGTGTGTCGAGAGAATGAGGACCAGTGACGTCAAGTGGCCACTAGATGGGGGTGTTGGACCGTGTAGCAGCACGCGGCCGAACAAGTATAGGGAATGAAGGTATAAATAGAGATTCATTAGTTCAATAAAAACTTTGACTTTCGGGTGACCCAGGGATGACCCAAAGAACGGCCTATTCCGTTCTTTGGGACGGAATAGGCCGATGTGTTTTTGTGTTTTTTTGTTCTGTCAAGAGAATCATAAAAAATGAATGCCGCTTTAAACATCCCCCCCCCCCCACCCCCACCCGCCCAGTTACTTTACTGATTACTTGATTTTAAAGGTAACTAATTTAGATTACAAGTTGCCTGATTAGTTTCAGCAGCTGCCGACAACACCACCTGCTGCCTCAAAATAAAAATGACAGCCGGTTTTGCCAATATTCACTTTATGGAAGTACAAAGTCACAATGTATCTCTTGACAATTTAAGTTTTACTTTAAAATAATTTCCTAAAAAAATGCATGTTTTTTTAAATAAAAATCCTCAATGTTCAGGCTGATTGGCCTGACAGATTTGTTTTGACGCGATTGCGATCCAGCCTTCCATATAGCATGCACGCACACTCACAGCCAGACACAACAACGACGAACAAGAGCCTGTTCAACAAAGTATCTTTAGAATTCTATAAACTCTACGTGGACTGTAACCCGTGATAAAAAAATGTTGTTCATCTTGTGACTCTGAGTTTACTTTAGGCTATAGCTGAAACATTGCGTTGGGAAAAAAATTGTTAAATATTTGTTTTAATTGGAATCCTTTCTCCAGGCCAGTAAATTGTAACCGCACATAACCTGACATAAAATCACCCAAAGAGAGTGAATGAACTGTTATATTTTATGCTACGATTGTTATCACTACAGCTAATGGATATCCTTAATCATTGCAGTAGGCCTACTTACATCTAATTTCTGTCATTCTCTTTAATCTGACCGGACACATTGCGTAGTAAAATACCCCAAAAATATCATTGCAGAAAAAAGAAAAAAAAAAGATACAATGATATCTTGTTCAATAATTAATATATTGGGATACTATGCGGAAAAACATGAATGCATTAGAAACTTCTAAGACGTAATCTCATTTCTACTCGTCCAATGTTGATTTGTGAGTTTTCAAGCTTAAATTGGCTAATATTCACTTTTTTAACAATTTTTCATTAAATTAAATTATGTTCATGCTTTTTTTTTTTGGTCATAAACCAACTGTTCCAAAATAAAACAAGAGAATTACATTTCCAATTGGCAAGTTAAATTACTATTAAACTTGTTTTCACAACATATAGCCTACAATAAGTCATTTCAACATATCATGAATATTGATGAGATGAAAGAGAAAGTCAGCCAGACAAAGTCATGTAATTTTTTACTGTCGTGCTTAATTGTTATCCGTAACAGTAGCTATAATTATTGTAAAGCTAGAATCTGTTAGAATAAAAAATTAAAATAATGAATCCACACGCTCTCTATGAGTGACTGTTGTGGTGAAAAAATACTTAAACCCTTCAACAAAATACGAGCAGTAAAGATAAAGATTTAAAAGATAAATACTTTATTATCACTTGCAAACATAATTACAATTGGTTTGACAAAGAATGCAGGTTATATTTCCATTATGTGTGAATTTCCCCTACATGCCCTGACCAATCACAACACCCTATGCATCGGGCCTAGAAATTGGACACCTCCCAAAATTAACTAAATGCACTTATGGTCCTTCTCCGAACTCTCAGATTACAAAGTAAATAGTTTACATATTAAATATTACAATTATGTCATATGTAGACAGAGCAGTGAGATACTGTGATTAAAATCCACTCTACATTATCCCTCTTATTTACACGGCTACTTGCCAAAAATGAAAAAAATAACTTCACACAGTGTCTTTTTACAAATTATTTGCTAAACAGCATTCTTGTGGTGTAGTGTTAATCAGGCAGAGAATAGTTCTGCCAAAGATGTTTGACGTCGCATAGCAACCAAGTACGCTGGGGTTGATAAGTTACCTGACTACTTGCGGAGTGAAATAAAAGATGGCAAAAAATCCACTTTCCTTCACAGCGGTCAATTATACTTGTGAGTTAGTAAGGGATGAACACCAAAGAGGCAGGGCAATAAACCGTTTGAAAATGCCCGCGGATCGTGGACCAGTAATATGTATATATATCATGAGGGGCAGAAATATGTATATTACCCCCTTAACGAAGCTGTATTGATTCAATGTTCGATCAAATTGCTGTTGCAAATATGGGTTGCGTCCTGAGACCAGTCTTTACAGTGTTTGTTGGGATATTTGTGTGGAATTAGTTCAAATGCATTACAAAGTGCTTGAAAACCATGACAAAGTGCTAGCGATTGAATCTTATATGTTGTTGTAGGCTAATGATCACAAAACCTTGTCATGGTTTAATCCATTTTAATACAAATGTAAGAAATAAAAAAATACAAAAATAATCGCTCCATTAATTTGCTAAAGGAAATACAATTGAACTTGGCATCAGATTAAACAAAAAAGTAAGGTCAATGTATCATAGTAATCGATAATGAGATGAAATAGAAAGACGGAGAAATAAGATTTGCTCTTGTTATGCCTCATGTTATCCATTTCAGTAGTTTTATCCTCCAGTGACTGTAAAAATATCTAATCATCAATAAACAATTATTATATTACCATTGGCCTTTGGGTTCAGGGCCCTGTCGTGGCCCTGGGCCCCTGGGCACTGGCCCTGTAAGCCCTGCGGTAGATAATACAGGCCTGGACATATCTTGCACATTAAAACCATTATAACCAATGTCATGGTTCACCAGTAATTAAACTAAACTCGTGAGGATTGAATAAAAACACTTTCTACTAATGACTATTGAATTGAGTTTTCTCTTATTGCGTTTTAAAAGGTTTGTTTTAATTGAAGCGTTCATTGTTCCTCATTGCTAAACACTAGAGCATGACCTGACATTACTTAATGGCCAATGCCTTCGTCACAATATTTTCTGCGTCAACAGATAGCTCGTCAAGAGTAGTACTCAAAAACGTGTAAATACAAGTGAAAGAAAGTGCAGCCGCTACTGGGATTCCAATCATAGGAATCCATCTGGAACCTTCCTCTGCCGCGAAACCAATCGAAAGAACTGAAGCAACTCTCAGAATTAAAATAACAAGCTCTTTCGTTGCATTCTTTCCAGAAAAAAGACATTTCATCGGTTCCATTAATTCATCGAAAGGTGTATTTGTAGCACTGGAACGTTTCTCAAACGACATTTTATCAAGACCAAACCCAAACAAATATTCTTGAATAACCTTGACCAGAATGCCTGCATCAATAATAGTGGAAAGCCCTGGGATAGGTACAGCTGCTACAGTTGCAGACAGAAAAGCATATTGCCATATTTTTGAACGGAATACCTCTTTCTTCTTGTAAATGGTGCTTTTGCAGATGTTGGGAAGGGCTAATATCAGGGCATCTCTCTTGTGTGAAGGAAGCTCCCTCGCAATGGTGTCCTGGAGGGCGGGGAAGTCGTACAAATGGAGATCAAAACTGGACACCAGGAAGACCTGAGGAGACGCCACACCTAGTTTTTGAAGTCCTGTTGGAAATGGAATACACTTGAACTTCAATGTATCGACTGTACTGAGACTCAGCATTGCGTAGTCATATACATATAATTGATCTAATTCAAGTAACAGAAATATATAGATTTACTGAAACATTGAGAAGTGCTCCTTTGAAAAAAGTGAAAATAATTCACATTCACAGTCACTATAATAACTCAGAAAAGCCAACCTTGATTGCAGTTTTCCCTGATTTTCTGAAGTATCTTTTCTTCATCGTACTCCCTCTGGCTCCTTTGCGCATCACTTAGACTGTGCTCAATCTTAGAGCGGATAAAATATAACTTCTTGCCCATTTTCTTGATCTCTTTAGCCAGCTTGGCATCATTCTCATTGAAGCGAATAGCTGATACGAGGATAAAGAAATCATACTTTTCAAACTCAACGTACTCCAGGTACTGATTAGCTGGGTAGCTGGTGGTTCCAATTCCCGGGAGATCCCATATTGTAACATTTGGGTATGTTGGATGTGGGTAAGCCTCAGGCTTCATGGTCGTTTCCACAACATCAGTAGGCGCCGCTCGCTCATCTGTGTTGTCTATCCCCCTGACGGCATTAACAAATGTGGACTTTCCAACTCCACTCTCTCCTGTGACAGCAATATTCAGCGAAATATTATTTGGGTCTTCCAAATGATTTTGTACTAGTGATGCAGCCAGCGCCAAGTTCTTGTTTTCAATGGCCCTTTTAATATCTTCTTTCATTTCGGATTCCATGGCATTCCTTTAAGAATAAGAATTATTCATATTATTCAAAATATTCAGAAAATAAATCTGTTTTTTTATTATTATTATAGGGAGGTCAGGGAGGAACACTCAACTACACAGAAAGGGAAACAGTCATGTTCCGCTCTCTGTTTTACTATTGGTCATTTACTGAGATATGACATTGGTTGTATTTATTTTAGAAATAAATGTCACAACACAACCATTGTGGTTGAAATTGACGCAAGTTGTGTTTGTGTCTTTTTCCTTTTTACAATATTAATAATTTTTTTAATAAATCATCAGGGAAATGAATAGACATGCGGAGTTACACATTTCATTTGCAAAAATAAATGTATAGGTGAACACAAGCAATGTAAATTTGTCTATAAATGAATATTTCTACAAATGGAGAAGAAAATAAAAATGTTTTCATCTAGCCATTCTAATCCGTTAAATGGTTTTACATATCCATCCATTGGACTATACATTTATAGTGTCCTCAATTCCTTACTTCAAAGCTTACTAATACAACCTGCAATTTTTGAATATTAAATTGGACTCAAACCACAATTAGTAAATATCTGTGATCAACCAGCGTCCAGGACTGGAGAAGACCCAGTGCTCCTCCCACAAGAGACTCAGACAGGTGTTAGACTTATTTTCAACCACTTCTCACCTTTAGGTCGGGTCCTTTTGATTGGAGTTGATTAAGCTGCATTTGGAGGGCAGCTGCTCATCTTGGAACCCCTGAAAATCAATATCAGAGTTAGGGTTAGGGTATCATTCCTGTAGATATTTTCAATCATATATTCACTTCGAGGGCAGTCCTCACATTTTGTTGCTTTGTTGATGTTGATGCTTTGAATGTTGATCCGGCACAAGCGTCTCTAAAGAAAAGCTCTAAGGAAAGCTCCTTTAAGAGCAGGCAGTGGGTAGGAGGGGCCTCGAGACAATAGTTAACACACGTGGTTTCCAAGAAACAACGGCTGGACGAGGAAAGCACAACTGAAACTAGAAAAATGCGGGGAATGCTGTCGTGCCAAGTGAGGCTGAAAATATGTTTTAGTAAAGCCACATCATTTAAGGCGTAAATAAATGTGTCTTTAAATGTGTGCGTGTGTGTGTGCTGTATGTGTGTGTGTGTGTGTGTGTGTGTGTGTGTGTGTGTGTGTTGTGTGTGTGGTGTGTGTGTGTGTGTGTGTGTGTGTGTGTGTGTGTTGTGTGTGTGTGTGTGTGTGTGTGTGTGTGTGTGTGTGTGTGTGTTGTGTTGTGTGTGTAACTTTGAAAAGTATGTTATTAGCAGGGATGTAAGCAGGTTAAGGGTCAAAAAAGTGAGTAGATACCGGTGACTTGTTGGGGTGCGCGCGCGCCGATCCCACATGGGACCATGGAAGGGGCGCAATGATGAAAAGGGCCAAAGATTTCTGCTTCATTCTTTATTTAATTGTAAACATATTAGCCATAGCTAGAGTAACGGATGAATACAACAAACAAAACAACATTTTCATTGTCATTTTGACAGAATTACTTATTTTTTTCGATCTCGAGAGCCCGACGCCTTTGTTTGGCCGCATGCTTCATTCTTGTCCTCTTTTCGGCTTCGAGTGCAGCCCTTTTACTGTACTCAGCAGTTTGTGCTTTCTCATACCCACATTCTTTAGCCCTCTCCATTGCTGAAATCCGGTTCTTTGGCGTCTAGCAGCATCCCTTGACCCAGCAGACTTGATGTTTTGACACAGCCTTTGATCCAATTTCCCATATTTGGGATCGTCCGACTTAAAAATTTGAGTGGCGGACATGTTGCTTCACTTTAGTGTGTATTTAACAGTTTGGAATGCATTAAATGTAGGGACGGCCATGTTGCTTTGGGTCAATAATGTCCCCCATAAGGTTGAGGGAGGCCTCCAGCAATGGGCCATGAAAGATGGAGAGGGTGGCTTTCACGACTTTGCTCAATGCAGGGAACTTTTGAGAATTGAAGACCTTGGCCCACCAAGTGACCATGTCCTCTACCTCACTGACTGAGGCCAAATCTGGAGACACACTGTAACCCATTATTTCGAGGTGGACTTTCAGGGTCTGTGAAGTGTTGAAGGTTGGTGACCAGCTTCTTCAGATGGATCACATCTTGCGAGTGACCTCTGAGGATGGGGTCTACAGCAGAGGGGGATTGTAGGATGGGGTTTGCCAAAGGTAGTTTCTTTTGTAGATATAGGCCAGTTGTGATATAGGCCTGAGAGACCGCCTCCAGGAATATCTTGAGGAGCTAAAGTGAAGAAAACCAATGCATTAACATTGACCATATATTGAAAGAATAGGCCCCCATCTATGTCCAGCAAAGTTGGGCAGAGTGAATGGCGGATCCGGGTCTCCAGACCTGACTTGCTCCCTCGCATGACACTGCACGAATCCATCATGATGCCCACCAGATTTTGCCCCGGAATCCCAATTTCACTGAAGAAGTCAGTGAGAGACTTTTCAAAGCTGGCAGCAGTCACTTTCTGGACTTCAAGAGAGCCAAGATGCTCTACCACCACCTTCTCCTTATCCTCATGGTAGTAGCTAACCAACATTGCAAGCACTTTCTTGTTGCTGTTACAGGGTCTTTCATCCATATTAAGAGAAAAGGGACATCTATTTAGATGATAAACTGTCCTTTCAGAGAAAGTATGTGCAAGGCCATTAACCATTTTGTATGTGGCTGCTGTGCGTGAGTTTTAACTGTGCCAAAGGCATCTTGTCAAGTGCAAGAGTCTGGGCCAAATCAACAAGGACAGGAGCAATTGATAATGGAATCGAATGCTCTGCAATGACTCCCAGAACCATAGACTAAAAAAGGAAACAATGGAGTAAATTACACTAAACACATTCTCAGAGATCAATACACTTTTGCTTCAAGAAAATAATATACTTAAAAGGTGTCTTTTGCACTTCTGCATAGGCCCACAACACTTTCCCTTTATGCTTCCCTAACAACCTTGCCTACCTCTGCGTTAGCTATGCCATCAGATGTGGGCACAGGGGTCAGAATCTGCTCCCTTATCCTTTCAGGTCCTTGTGCTGGTGCTGGCATTTCTTCTGTCAGGACCGGTGCCACACTACGTGTTGTGATTATGTCTCGTAATTTTCGAACATGGCATTCAGTCTTAGTAGTGTGCCAATTGTGCTTGGGACCCTCCGTTTGAATAATTTATCCCCTTCATGCATAGTGTAGACCTGCCATCGCCTTTCTTGTCAATTTTTTTAACACAATGAGACAATGGGAAAATGTGTGTCTTTGTGTCAATAGTGGTTGAGATTTCTAACTTCAGCCAGTTCCAGTTCCAGCTGCACTTGCACCCTAAATCCACCTGCTTCACAGACAAAGCCTCATCCTCATTTAATTCCCTCATTCTGAAAACAACAGAAGAGGAAACAAAAAAACATCATACTATTTGAAACGTAACATTACTTATACAAGGTCTGAAACATGTGGGCCTAGTACATGGTAAACCAAATTGCAAATTTTAAGTGCTAGTTAATTTCTACATCAACATTTACTACCTGAATGGTTTTTACTTTACCTCCCTACATTAGATAGTATCTGACTAAAAGAGTCACTAAACAATAAGCTTAATGCACAGCAGTTTTTATTTAACACCGTCCCCCACATTTTAACACTCATATATTTGCTGTTTACCGCACCGTTGTGACGAAAAGAGAGCTGAGCCGCAAGGCAAAGTTCTCGATCTTTCGGTCATTCTTCGTTCCTATGGTCATGAGGGATGGGTGATGACCGAAAGGACGAGATCACGGGTACAAGCGGCCGAGATGAGTTTTCTCAGGAGGGTGGCTGGCTTCTCCCTTAGGGATAGGGTGAGAAGTTCAGTTATCCGTGAGGAGCTCGGATTAGAAGCCGCTGCTGCCTCCTTGCTTACAAAGGAGTCAGTTTGAGGTGGTTCAGGCATCTGGTAAGGATGCCCACTGGGCGCCTTCCCTTGGGAGATGTTCCAGGCACAACCCAGTGGGGAGGAGACCTCGGGGAAGACCCAGGACTAGGTGGAGAGATTATATCTGAACACTGGCCTGGGAACACCTCGGGATCCCCCTGTCAGAGCTGGTCAATGTGGCTCGGGAAAGGGAAGTCTGGGGCCCCCTGCTTGAGCTGCTGCCCCCCGCGACCCGACCCCGGATAAGCGGATGACGATAGAGATGAGATGAGACAGTAGGACGTGTTCATGGTTACTTTTTAAACTATATTTGACCTTATTCCTTCACATCTAGTTCATCTTATAAGATCACAAAATGACAAGGCTTATACCGTTGGACTCCTTTGAGTCTCAGCTTTCATATGGCATATAGTTTGTGTAGATAGCTTGTGTTGCTGGATCGGATTGGAAATTTCCAGCGCAGCTAGAAACTAAAAACCACCCAATCAACCTAAAACCCGCCCAAAACGTATATTTCCAGAAAACCGATTAATCATATACATACTTCCGCAATAGCTGTTTGTTTTTCCAATGCATGTGTGTGCGGTTATGCCTTACCTGTCCTTATGGGAGAAATTTACTCTTACATTCAATGATAATATGTAATTATTATCATGCCTATTCGCTATATGATTCTAATAAGTGTGGAGATATATTGAGTGAATACACTACCACTCTCCCTCTAGTACGGCCTCGGGAATGACCCCAGGCTTGACCTTTTTCAAAGTGCGTTGATAACGTGTTCCAAACGTGGTGGGAGCCGGTAAACAGCGTATTAAATCTTCACCTCAGGGAACCGTGCCTGGTATGATGTTATGACATATGTATGATGTACAGGCAGAATGGAGATATAGGGGCCCGGCAGTGGCTCTTCAGTTCTTTGTCAAGCCAACTCAGCTTTGTTCTTACTTGCTCAGCAGTAATAACACAGTCTTTATCTTTCATGCTTCAAACTTCTCGAACTTTCTATTTTGTTAAAGTGTCAAATGCGGTTTATCTACCACATATTTTGCGTCATGAACAGGATCGAAGCAAAGGGACCACCGCCAGCTGCTGAGCCGCAGGACGGGGTCCGGCACGGATCACACAAAACTGAGAGATCACCCATCTTAAAGAAGGTAAGCTACGTTCTTAAGTAGCTTACTCAAATTGTGAAATTTGACTTAAGCAGCAGGTACAATGTCTCTTCAAATTAACAAACAATTATTAGGAAATAAGAAAAGAGAGTAAAAGAGAGAGACCCTGAGGCTAATTGATGTGTGTGCACTAACCATAAACACTCTGTGGTATACTAACTAAAACGCTTTGTGGTCCTCAATTGGTTCGGGTTTTTGCTTCGGTGTTTCCCTTTTTTCTGGTAAAATCCTGTGACTGTCTTTAAGAGGTACGAACTACTGGGAAAGTTCCAATAGTACAGCTTTCGCAGGACCCTAGGTCACCCCCAGAATGAGGGGTCTTTAGTGGGCTCGATTTGTAGGGTTGCTTCTCACAGTTTTCTCATATCACAATATTTAAAATGTTCTGTTTTGGTTTTGCAAATTTGTACCACTTTCTCTACACTTAAAGGAACAAACACTGAATGACGAGGACGTCACACTGCACGTACCCACTGACATGAAGCTGGATGATGAGGATGTTCTTCTGTTCTCTCACTGACTGACTCACTGACATGAATCTTGATGATGAGGATGTTCTTCTGTTCTCTCACTGACTGAATCAGTCTCACTTGAAGCCGGATGGTGAGGAAACCACTATTCCTTAAATGTTTTTTAAATATTCTCAATGTGTGGACTGTGGGAGATAAATAGTGATATTTAACTTTTTACTTAAGCTATTTTCACCCAAGTAGGGAAGACAGACATATCCATGTCATCTCTGCTTGTAAAAGTTTTTGATTAAGAGGATCAATGTATCTCTAGTTCTGGTCAACTTACATTATTTGACAGAATTGCATTAAAGTTCCTCATTCAGCCTACTTACAACCTTCTGTTTTCACATTTAATAGTTTCCCCCTGGAAAAAGGTGTCTTAAAAATTGTATCCCTGCTGTTTGGAATAAATTAATTGTCATGAATTGTTTGTGGTGTTTTATATGTATGCATTGTGCACAAACTGCCTACATAATCAGGCAAACATTTTGTTTAAGTAGGTTGCAACTAATTTTTGTAGCCTTTACAGTAGGTTAGTTGCCTTTTAGTTTAAGTTTTAATGTGGTCATATGCTGCAATCTTGGGCTGTTTACGAATCCCTTCCTTGATGGGACACAGTTAATTGCATTTTATTTCAGAAGTCTACATGCATAGACTTTTTTGGAAAATGAATCCATTGTTAGTCTGTTTTGAAATGTTTAAGGCCTTAAAAACAGCAATCAACAACAAACTGCATGCAATTATTGTCATCACATTTTATTTATCGCAAATCCGCTCTGGCAGTTGTATAGGCCTGTCCTATCTTCGCATCATAATTTCGAAGTCATTTTTAGGCCCCGTTTTTTTTTTCTTGGGAATGACCAGCGACATCTTCGCTACACCAAAAAAAGCATCCTGGTGCCGCCAATGTATTTAACCAATCATTATCCCAACATCATGTTTTACCAGTAATGAAGTTCAACTTGGAAGACATTAACAAACACACTTTATATGATTTACTATTGAGTTACCTTTTTTCCTCTTTTGCATATTACACATTAATTATTCAGTTTAAATGTTCATTGTTCTACATTGCTAAAGGCTACTTTATCACCTGACATTAATTCATTTCAAATGCCTTCATCCAGACATTTTCTGTGTCAACAAATAGGCTGTCAAGAGCAGAACTCAAAAATGTGTAAATGAAAGTGAAGGAAATTGGGATTCCAAGACAGGGAATCCATGTGGAACCTTCCTCTGCTGCCTCACACAACATAACAAGTGGTAGAGAACGCAGCATTAAAACCACAAGCTTCTTAGTTACATCATTTCCAGAATAAAGATACTTCATCACTGCCCTTAGATTCTCTAAAAGCTTGGCACTTGAGGGTTTCCCCATAGACTTTTTATTGAGACCAAACCCGAACAAATAGCTTCCAATAACACCGACCAGAATACCTACATCAGCAGCAATGGAAACCCCTGGGATAGGCAGAGCTGCTACAAGTGCAGACATTAAAGCATAGATACCTTTATTTTATTTGTGAACGGAAGACCTCTTTCTTCTTGTTAATGATGCTTTTGCAGAATTTTGGAAGGGCCAAGGTCAGAACATCACTCTTGTGTGAAGGAAGCTCTCTCTCTCCATGGTCTCCTGGAGGGCAGGGAAGTTCGTACAAATGGAGATCCAAAACTGGTGGACACCAGGAAGACCTGAGGAGACGGCCAACACCTTGTTCTTTCAAGTCTCTGTTGGAAATGGGAATAACAGGTAGACCATACTGTGGTTAGAAAGGCTATTGGTAATACATGTTTGGAACTGAACCGTATCTGACTTTACTACGACTTATAAAAAAAGGTCCACAATAAAGGCTCATCTGTACTGGGCATAGCAGATAAATTGTCAACATTCTGCTACTGCATAAGCTCTTCAACAGTTATCTTCCCTGCTGATGAAACACATGTGGAAATATATCTGCATCACTATCATTTTCAAAGATAGATCATTTTAGAAATGTATGTAAAAAAAAAAGGTCTAAAAACATTCCAAACAATATTATAAAATAATTTCACTAACTGAGACAAGCCAACCTTGAATGCAGTTTTCCCTGATTTTCTGTAGTGTCTTTTTCTTCATCGTACTCCCTCTGGCTCCTTTTTGCATCACTTAGATTTGTTTATCAATCTTAGAGCGACGAACAAAAGTAGGAAATTCTTGTCCATTTTCTCTTGATCGCGCTGAGCAAGCCTGGCATCATTCTCTCTGAAGCGACCAGCTGATAAAATGATAAAAAAATCTACATTTTCAAACCAAGAGAGCTTCAGGGTACTGATCAGCTGGGAATTTGGATGTTCCAACCTCCCGGTAGATCCCATAATGTAACATTTTGGGTACATAGGATGTGGGTAAGACTCAGGCTTGGTCGTTTCCACACCAGTAGGGGCCGCTCCCTCCCTCTGTGTGTTGTCTATCCCCTGAAGGCATTTAAACACAATTGCGGACCTTTCCAACTCCACTCTCTCCTGTGTGATAAGCAATATTCAGTGGAATTTTATTTGTATATCTTCCAAATACTTGGATGTTGATTATCGACACAGCTGAGACCAAGTCAAGGTTTTCCATGGCGGTTTTTAGGATCTTCAATCACTTTTGATTCCATGGCACTCCCTTTAAGAATAAAGAAAGACAAAAATTCAGTCTTTATTACTCCACTTGCCCGACAAGTTAGTCAGAAACACTCAACTTACACAGCTAGGGACAGTCATGTTGTTGCGCTCATTTTACTTTCGGTTATGCTGAGCTATCAGATGTGTGGTCATAATGCTGTTCACATTCCTATGTACACAATATACTCTTCTTCGATTCAATATTCATTCTAGAAATGATTGTCACACAACATAAAACATTACGGTTTTAAATCGTCACAAGCTTTGTGTTTTGGTGTGCTCCCTTGCTTGCAACATATTTCTCTAGTCCGGGGAATACCGGAAAAGATAAATGTGTTGAAATACAAAAATATGGAAACATAGAAATATTCATTGAAGCATTCATTGCAGAAATAAAATGTAGAAGTGAACACAATATTGCTATTCAGGCCTATATAGAATAAAATATCTACAAATTTAAGAGTAAAATATTAAAAGCACTGGTTTGATACATTTATCTCCACGGATTTAAGTCTTCAATGTCCCTTTACTACTCAGGCTATCACTAATTACAAACTTGCAATAATAAAACAACAATTATTTAATTAGCTTTCGGTCGGTTCCTTCTGTTGAAGTTTGATGAAACTGCAGTGGAGCTTCATCAAGA
>OLKM01003735.1:0-31087 GCA_900291075.1 Melanogrammus aeglefinus | reverse complement strand
TATTCCTTTCCCTGTATCTACCAACATCCTATCCTAATCTAAATCACATACATCACACAACAAAGGGCACACTTTTAAGGAAGCCATATGTTTGGTTCCATGTTTTAGTTCTTGTTATTATTGGTGTCGATAGTCTCTCTCTCTGCTCTCTTGCCTGTCATAAACCCACCTTCGCCGGGCTCCCCTCCCCTCCCCTCGCTCCTCCGATGGTTTATGTGTTTAATGTTTGTGTTTGTATTTTCTCTGGTCTTTTGGTTGGCCCCTGTTTTCTGTCTTATAAGCGTGTTTATAAACATGTCTGAAGCTTGACCGTCCTCCTTTGAGGAGATGAATGATCGTAGTCCCAGTCAGGCTTCAGTCTACAGAATAAAGCTAGTTCAGATGATGCCGGCGGGCCAGGCGGCACAACCAACAAGGGAGTCAGCCCGCATCTACGCCAGCCAGTTATAAGAGTGCGATTAAGGAGTGGACAGCAGATGGGGAACATCATTTAACGGAAGGCCCAAGCTCATCCCACGGAATGAACAGTCCCATTAATATTCACGCGTTAACTGTCAAATGTGAACCTTTATCTTAGACATAGTTTTACATCTTGGAATGGTATAACAATACATATGTATGTCACAATACACATGGGCTCTGGCAATAGTAACCTTTGCTGGTATTCTGAGGTTATTATTACAATACTTGTCCTAGCACTCAGATAAAGGCTAGGAACAGCAACCGGCATTTTTTTGCGTTCGGGACAGGTCGCTCAGTCGGGCAGCGGTTCAGCAGGGTCTGTCATGGAAGAGCTTCTGTGCAGCAACACCTAGGTGGGAAAAGCAAGATGACACAGGCAAACGACCGTCTCGGTGAGACTGCGGGTGTGTATCTTTTACTTCTTATAAACTTTACTTGAAACGCTGTTGGTTTAAATGCCATTCTCTGTTGTTATACATGGGACCCCTGTCAGAACCCCTCAAAGCTTCGGAACTCTATCAGCACACACAGGCAGCTTGAACGTTGCTATAAAGGGTTTAAACATCCAAGACCAAAAGTTTCAAGATCTATTGATCAAACGTTAATACAGTAAACACAGCATATCACTTGTGTGTCAAGTGAGGGCCCAGCGTCTGGGTTGTGTATAACGAGGCGTTACAGGCTACAAAAATGACTTTTATTTCTATATAGTAGGCTAGTATTTACAGTATTGCATAATCGAGTATTGGGACGTGTACCAGGTATTTAGTTTGCTGTATGTGGCTTGACCATATTTTTTCCAGTGGGAATAAAAATTGTGAGGTAACCACGTAGGCAATTTTAGCGCCGTTACAACAAGGCGAAAATGTGAGACATATGCCTTCGTGTAATATTCTCAACGGTTCATGCTTCTATTCCTTCTGCGAATGACAGGGGCCTGTCGAATTTTACATAACAGGTGTCACGACAGGGGGCACCACACCCACACACACACACCACTCCACGACTACCATCAGGCTACGACGACGCACACCCACACCTGTACGGCGGGAGAGGGATCAACATCATTCTAGTCGACGGATATATGAAGACTTGGTGTTGCGTAGTATATGAGTATAGTATATATATATATAGATATCGGAGGTGACTTAGTACTATATATATAACTGAGCTATAGTTAGTAGTATAGTTATAATAATATGCAGAGTAATAAAGTATATGCCAGATGTCCTGCTAGTTAATTCGAGGTGTTGGCTTCGCCGTCTAGCTAGGCGGGGACGAGACCTCCCGTTTGTCGCCGAGAACGGTCCCGTTTGCCTGATGGTCTGTCGCCCCGAAGATACACGGCTCCCGGTAGATGTCCCCGGTGTTCTGGTGGTCTGTCCCTGGGATCTGTCCGTGGGTAATGTCCACGTTCGAGATGGTCTATCCCGGGATTCGGTTCAGAGGATTATTCCCCGTTTCTGGATGTGGTCCCGGTAAAGTCCACGATTGATTTAAAAGGGATGTACCAAAAAAAATATTGAAGCCGTGTTTTAAAAAGCAGATCGACAATCAACGTGTTCCCACAATGATGGCGGACATTTGAAATTAAATAAATCGTACTTCCATTTTACAAGGTCGATGTGGAAGCTTTATATTATTCCAGACGAGCCCTTTATTATTATTTATGCCCTTTATTACTATGAATAACTACCTAATGATGAACTATCACTGCTAGGCTAACTAGC
This sequence comes from Melanogrammus aeglefinus, assembly GCA_900291075.1. Lineage (NCBI taxonomy): Eukaryota > Metazoa > Chordata > Actinopteri > Gadiformes > Gadidae > Melanogrammus > Melanogrammus aeglefinus. The sequence continues at coordinate 28,895 of OLKM01003735.1, read as the reverse complement.
CGCCTGCTAACGCTCCACACAGCGAGCCACGGAGATAGAGAGACTCCGTGTGTGTGTTCATTTAAATACATTGTAATTCTCCGGCGCCACAGTTGCTTAAGCCAAGTGAATTTAACAAATGATTTGTTGTAAGTTATTCATATTTAATAATTTAGCAACACATGTGTTGAACTGACGGTTAGTACCGCCTCCATTGGACAGGCAGCCAACCAGTGGGCAACGCGGAAGTGACCTACAGCCAGCGGTTAGCCCAATGGGCGCCCACTACACCAAGCCAGAGGGAAACCCACAGATCCAACGTGCTGAATCAACACCACCAGCTGAACCCCTTTTCATTCAGCGTTCTACAAACAACAAGGTTGATGTCGTGAGGTCCGTTTACTGTTAGGTATTATATATATATTCCCTCGGCGTTTTCAATCATTTCAGTTGTATTATTGCGTGTGTTTGTGGTACATTAGAAGCTGTTAATTGTCAATATGTAAACTTATTGTGCTAACGGCTAACCCTAAATCATTAGCCTGGCAGTGGGGCGGCCGGGGGGAGGGGGGGGATCGGTCACGTATTAAGTGATTAATCTGTTTGACTTATTTAATAATAATGCTTATACATTATTTACTGGTTAATGCAACTTAGAGCTACGGACAAAAGTCTCCTGTTAGTGAAGTAATTAAAGTTAATTTGGACGGAAGTACGGTCATTTTGATGGTTGTTTGATGTAAAATATGTGATTCATTAATATAAAAATATGTAATTACACCATACAACAAAAAACGTAGCTGTCGTGCAGCTTTCGTCTGTGTTCTGAACGGGTGTTTCTACAGCCTATTCCAATCCTCTGTATTGACTGCGCGTGCAACATCGTAATACCGGTGTGTATATATTATATATATATATATATTATATATATATATTATATATGAATAATATATTATATATATTATATAATATATATATATATAGTATATATAATATATCTATATATATTATTATATATAGGTTATATATATATATATATAGTATAGTTGTGGTGTCATTTGAATATTATATATATTATGAATCCATATTTTTACAACAAAAACCATGCCTTTTTATTACTTTACTTCATCCGAAAATAACTTGATTTCAATTATACATCTATATTGTACAGTGTTTCCCACAGGATTTTTTCAAGACTATGGTGGGGAGCTCCACGATCATCTATGAGGGTCCGATGGTCTTGGCCCCCCAGGGGAGATCTGTTGAATTTTGAGAACCAAAATATGACATATCCAATTACTGACGAAATTTACTTAACTGCTGTTACTGATATGAATGTTGATGAAACAATGTAAAGGATTCAATACTTAAATGGGGTTTTTTAAGAAAACAAAAAAAAAAAAAAAAAGCCCAGACTAGGAACACAGTGCTGAGCCTTTACCACTACTAGTTTTTAATGTTAACACACACACAACAACACACAACAACTCACACTCACACTCACACACACACACCACACACACAACACAGCTGCCCTTAATACAGACTGCTGGGTTGAACCCAGTGGCGGCTGTTGATCAAAAATGTTCGGGGGCACAGTAATAGACAGGGGGTCCGGGGTTCCCCCCCCCCCCTCCTAATCTATTACATATTTTTAATTTAATAGGTTTACTTCCTGTATTCTGGTGCATTTTGAGGATGGCCACTACCTATGTATCTACTATTCATTCAGATTCACAGCCTACATCCTGACCTGCAGGGCCTGGACAAGCTTACACTGCATATACAGACCTACTTCATGGCCATTCCACCAGCCATGGCTGTTTGACCCATTGTCGTTATTCTGATATTGAGACAAATCATGATCACTCTCCTTATAGCGTCCCATTTTCTGGTGCGTCTCATATGTCTACTTCAAATGCAAGTTAGAAATATGGGGACACTCGCTTCAAATTTGTGTATATACTACAGGCCGAAAGACTAAAATTAATATGAAACTTACTTGCTTCTTTTTAAGTATAACATTGCTTGGGGAGTCCAATTCCTCACACTGAGAAAGGGTGGAAAGTGCTTACAACTCTGCTAGTTTAGCGATCCTATCTATCCTCTACATTGTAGTTGTGTGTTGTGCAAATGTGCTGAGGGAGGATATCCTATTTGATTTGAAGTCGCTGAATGTGTCCAATCATGTGTGGTTGATAACAAATAAGAAAAGCGATACCATTGGCCTGGTGTGACCGCGAGGGTGTGAATTTTCTTGCGCCAATGAAAAAGCTGTCTCTGCTTGATTGACAGCAAAAAAGTTAGCGGAGCTTACATTGGCTTTCAACGTGGCCGGCGCCCCTGACTTGGAGGAGGGCTTTATTTAAAATGACCAATCACTAGCCTAGCCCAAATCATTCACGTTAAGACGCATTTAAATGGTTCCTGGAGGTGACGAGTATATCACACAATTAAACGAGGATCAACGCTATGTATTTTTTTTGATTTATTTCATAATGATAATAGTTTGTTAATAGTTGGCAGATATATTCAAGTGAATATTTCACGGAGGGGCGGCGCTCTAGCGCCCTCTATTGACCCACCGCCACGGGTTGATCCCAAACAAAGTAACACAGATATGTTGAGTTTGTCTTCTTTTGATATTGAAACTATGACGCCCGAAATTAGACTATGGTGGTGCGCCACAGTCTCATCAATGAGACCGTATCTACATCGACATGTACCGTGTCTGTCTGTAGGGACGGAGAGAGAGGGTCCGTCTGTTAACCCTCCGGCCTGTTCACAGTGACCCCCCTGACGGCCGCTGATCAGCGGAGCGTCCTGCCCGGGGCGCCGGAGATGGCCCACATGCCGGCCCCCAAGACGGCCCCCACGACGGCCCCTACGACGGCCCCCACGACGGCCCCCAGGACGGCCCCCAGGACGGCCCCCATGACGGCCCCCATGACGGCCCCCATGACGGCCCCAATGACGGCCCCAATGACGGCCCCCAGGACGGCCCCCAGGACGGCCCCTATGACGGCCCCAATGACGGCCCCCATGACGGCCCCCACGACGGCCCCCACGACGGCCCCCAGGACGGCCCCCAGGACGGCCCCTATGACGGCCCCCACGACGGCCCCTATGACGGCCCCCACGACGGCCACAGGACGGCCCCCAGGACGGCCCCTATGACGGCCCCCACGACGGCCATAATATGACGGCCCCTATGACGGCCCCCACGACGGCCCCCACGACGGCCCCAATGACGGCCCCCACGACGGCCCCTATGACGGCCCCCACGACGGCCCCAATGACGGCCCCCACGACGGCCCCCAAGACGGCCCCCAGGACGGCCCCTATGACGGCCCCCACGACGTCCCCAATGACGGCCCCCAGGACGGCCCCCAGGACGGCCCCCAGGACGGCCCCTATGACGGCCCCAATGACGGCCCCCACGACGGCCACTAGGACGGCCCCCAGGACGGCCCCCACGACGGCCCCCAGGACGGCCCCCAAGACGGCCCCCAGGACGGCCCCCAGGACGGCTCCTAGGGTGGCTCCTTGGGTGGCCCCCAGCAGTAAAGTGCGCCCGGTGCTCCCTGCACCAGAGCACGAGGAAGAGGAGGAGGAGGAGGAGGAGGAGGAGGCGGCGGAGGAGGAGGAGGAGGAAACGACGGAGGAGGAGGAGGCGGAGGCGGCGGCGGCGGAGGAGGAGGAGGAGGAGGAGGAGGCGGAGCTCTGGTTTCCAGACTGTAATGATGAGGAAGAGAAGAAGGGAGGCAGTCCTCTCCATCCCAGCCTGCCTCACTGTCCACCAATCAGGATCCCCCCTCAGGTAGGGTCAGAGGTCATAGGGTTGTGTCCATCTCTTCCTAGCACAAGAGATGAACGTTGACATTTTTTCTCCATTTTATGTGTGGGCCATCCTACCCATTTGGATCATGAATTCTGCCTGTATAGACGTTGCGTCTTTATGTGTAATGTGTGTGAGTGTGTTGTGTGTTTGTGTGTGTGTTTTCCAGCGTCCCCATGGCTACGGCGGCTCGCTGGGGCTTCAAGCTGAACGGTGTTGCGCGGTGGAGTCTCAGGGTTTAGTAGAAGCAGCACCTCTTGATATTCAGTTTATTAGTTGATCATATCTGTTTATGATTCCAGCTGTAAGAGAGTACTGTGAGTACTCACAGGGTCTCTGGTACTGTGAGTACTAATAGGATCCTGTACTGTGAGTACTCACAGGGCTCTGTGCTGACATTGATTAATGTTGATATTTCTCCAGCAGGGGGCGGGGGGGCTGATCTGCTGCTGGTGCACAGGGGGGGGGCCCTGTGGGCTTCACCTCCCTACTAGTCTCTCCCCCCCTCCTCCTCCTCCTCTCCTCCTCTCCTACCCCCTCTTCACTGCTACTCCAACCAGAGCCCACGCCTATCATCACAGGTGATGCAGAGACCACGCCCCCCTCTCTCTCTGCCTGTCTCTCTGTCTGTCTGTCTTGCTCTGTCTCTGCTCTCTGTCTGCCTCTCTGCTCTGTTTCTCTCTCCTCCTCTCTCCTCCTGCTCTCCCTCCCTCCTCCTGCGCTCCCTCTCTCCTCCTCTCTCCTCCTGCGCTCCCTCTCTCCTCCTGCGCTCCCTCTCTCCTCCTCTCTCCTCCTGCTCTCCCTCCCTCCTCCTGCGCTCCCTCTCTCCTCCTGCTCTCCCTCCCTCCTCCTGCGCTCCCTCTCTCCTCCTCTCTCCTCCTGCTCTCCCTCCCTCCTCCTGCGCTCCCTCTCTCCTCTCTCCTCCTGCTCTCCAATCCTCTCCCTCTCTCTTACCGCTCTCTGTGCCACCCTCTCTCTGCTCCTCTCTCCTCCCTCTCTCTCCTCTCTGCGCCTTATCCCTCTCCCTGTTCTCCTCTCTCTCCAGGCGTGCTGTGTGGGGAGGCCGCAGCGAGAGTGCTGAGCGACTGTCGGGTCCCAGAGTCAGGCACCCAGGATGGGGTCGGTCTTCAGGAAAGCCCCTGGTCCCCAACTGGCCGCCATCATCCTTTCAAAAGGACGCTGTGTTTAAGTATGGAGCAGCCGTAGCCTCATCCTACTTGACCTGTTCCTGTTCAAGTATCCCAGAACAAAAAAGAATCAAAGGTTCTGATGTACAGAAGAACCAGGCCCATACTCGGTCACTGATGACCTCATTCTCTGTGATTGACGTGCGTGTGTGTGTGTGTGTGTGTGTGTGTGTGTGTGTGTGTGTGTGTGTGTGTGTGTGTGTGTGTGTGTGTGTGTGTGTGTGTGTGTGTGTGTGTGTGTGTGGTGTGTGTGTGTGTGTGTGTTGTGATTGGCTGCCTGTCCAGGGGGCGGGGGCCAGCTCCGTAGACCGCGCCGCTGTTCTCACTGCGGGACTCCCTTTCTCCTCATCAGGAAGCTGAGGGGCTTCATGTGTGTGAGTACCTGCTGAGTACTGATGCTACCACTACAGTAGTACCACAGTAGTATCATCTAGGAGGAGGTGCTACAGTAGTATGAGGAGGTACTACAGTAGTATTAGGAGGTAGTACAGTAGTATTAGGAGGTAGTACAGTAGTATTAGGAGGTAGTACAGTAGTATTAGGAGGTAGTACAGTAGTATCAGGAGGTAGTACAGTAGTATCAGGAGGTAGTACAGTAGTATTAGGAGATAGTACAGTAGTATCATCTAGGAGGTAGTACAGTAGTATCATCTAGGAGGTAGTACAGTAGTATCATCTAGGAGGTAGTACAGTAGTATCATCTAGGAGGTAGTACAGTAGTATTAGGAGGTAGTGCAGTAGTATGAGGAGGTAGTGCAGTAGTATGAGGAGGTAGTACAGTAGTATGAGGAGGTAGTACAGTAGTATGAGGAGGTGGTACAGTAGTATTAGGAGGTGGTACAGTAGTATCAGGAGGTGGTACAGTAGTATCAGGAGGTGGTACAGTAGTATCAGGAGGTGGTACAGTAGTATTAGGCGGTGGTACAGTAGTATTAGGGCAGTGGTATGAGGTAGTACAGTAGTATGAGGAGGTGGTACAGTAGTATTAGGAGGTGGTACAGTAGTATTAGGAGGTGGTACAGTAGTATCAGGAGGTGGTACAGTAGTATTAGGAGGTGGTACAGTAGTATTAGGCGGTGGTACAGTAGTATTAGGCGGTGGTACAGTAGTATTAGGAGGTGGTACAGTAGTATTAGGAGGTGGTACAGTAGTATTAGGAGGTAGTATCATCTAGGAGGTAGTACAGTAGTATCATCTAGGAGGTAGTACAGTATTAGGAGGTAGTACAGTAGTATTAGGAGGTAGTATCATCTAGGAGGTAGTACAGTAGTATCATCTAGGAGGTAGTACAGTATTAGGAGGTAGTACAGTAGTATTAGGAGGTAGTACAGTAGTATCAGGAGGTAGTACAGTAGTATTAGGAGGTAGTACAGTAGTATCATCTAGGAGGTAGTACAGTATTAGGAGGTAGTACAGTAGTATTAGGAGGTAGTACAGTAGTATCATCTAGGAGGTAGTGCAGTAGTATCATCTAGGAGGGTAGTGCAGTAGTATTAGGAGAGTAGTAACAGTAGTAGTATGAGGAGGTAGTACAGTAAGTATTTAGGAAGGTAGTACAGTAGTATTAAGGAGTGTAATACTCCACGTGTGTTTCTCCAGGCCTGCAGTATTCAGATCTCTGAGAGTCTGAAGATCACAAAATCCACGTCCCGGCCGGTGGTCCACCCCCCAGGATCCGGTCCTCCACGGGCCCCCCGGACCCCCTGGGCCCCCCCGCAGACGGCCCCCTCACCCCCCAAGGTACCAGTCCGGGCCCGGATACCCAGTACAACCAACTCTACCTCTCACCGGCCTAACCAGTACTAACTACATTTACCTTTCACCGGTCCTAAACCAGTACTAACTACCTTTCACCGGTCTAACCAGCCACTAACTCTACCTTCACCGGTCTAACCAGTACTAACTCTACCTTCACCGGTCTAGCCAGTACTAACTCTACCTTCACCGGTCTAACCAGTACTAACTCTACCTTCACCGGTCTAACCAGTACTAACTCTACCTTCACCGGTCTAACCAGTACTAACTCTACCTTCACCGGTCTAACCAGTACTAACTACCTTCACCGGTCTAACCAGCACTAACTCTACCTGTACCAGTCCAACCAGTACTAACTCTACCTTCACCGGTCTAACCAGTACTAACTCTACCTTCACCGGTCTAACCAGTACTAACTCTACCTTCACCGGTCTAACCAGTACTAACTCTACCTTCACCGGGTCTAACCAGTACTAACTCTACCTTCCACGGTCTAACCAGTACTAACTCTAACCTTCACCGGTCTAACCAGTACTAACTCTACCTTCACCCGGTCTAACCAGTACTAACTACCTTCCACCGGTCTAACCCAGCACTAACTCTACCTGTACCAGGTCCAACCAGTACTAACTCTACCTTCACCGGTCTCAACCAGTACTAACTCTACCTTCACCGGTCTAACCAGTACTAACTCTACCTTTCACCGGCTCTAACCAGTACTAACTCTACCTTCACCGGTCTAACCAGTACTAACTACCTTCACCGGTCTAACCAGCACTAACTCTACCTGTACCAGTCCAACCAGTACCAGCTCGTCCTGCACCACTCTAACCAGTATCCCCCCTCCTCCCTTCTCTCTGCAGACCCCAGTCCTCTCTCCCCCAGGCGGGGGCGGCCCTCGGTCTCTGGCCCCCCCCCCAGGGCAGCCTGGTCATCCCCCTGGAGGAGTTCTACTACGGGACGGACGGACGACTCGGCCCACCTCTCCCCCGCCCCCCACTCAAGTCCCGCGGGCCGTACCACTGCATCACCTGTAAAACCATCGTCAGGGACAACGTCCAGTGAGTTCCCCCACACTGCTGAAGAGCTGATCCTGTACAGTGGTACAGGGCAGCTCATTACCCTGCAGCTCATTATCCTGTAGCTCATTACCCTGCAGCTCATTACCCTGCAGCTCATTATCCTGTAGCTCATTATCCTGTAGCTCATCCTGCAGCTCATTACCCTGCAGCTCATTACCCTGCAGCTCATTATCCTGTACCTCATTTTCCTGCAGCTCATTACCCTGCAGCTCATTATCCTGTAGCTCATTGTCCTGCAGCTTATTACCCTACAGCTCATTATCCTGAACCTCATTATCCTGCAGTTCATTATTCTGCATGTCATTATCCTGTATAAAGCTTGTTCTCCTCTGGCTCATTATCCTGTAGTGTAGTTCATTATCCTGTAGTGTAGCTCATTATCCTGTAGTGTAGCTCATTATCCTGTAGTGTAGCTCATCCTGTAGTGTAGCTCATTATCCTGTAGTGTAGCTCATTATCCTGTAGTGTAGCTCATTATCCTGTAGTGTAGCTCATTATCCTGTAGTGTAGCTCATTATCCTGTATAAAGCTTGTTCTCCTCTGGCTCATTATCCTGTAGTGTAGCTCATTATCCTGTAGTGTAGCTCATTATCCTGTAGTGTAGCTCATTATCCTGCAGCTCATTATCCTGCAGCTCATTATCCTGTAATGTAGTTCATTATCCTGTAGTGTAGTTCATTATCCTGTAGTGTAGCTCATTATCCTGTAGTGCAGCTCATTATCCTGTAGTGTAGCTCATTATCCTGTAGTGTAGCTCATTATCCTGTAGTGTAGCTCATGATCCTGCAGCTCATTATCCTGTAGTGTAGTTCATGATCCTGTAATGTAGCTCATTATCCTGTAGTGTAGTTCATTATCCTGTAGTGTAGCTCATTATCCTGTAGTGTAGTTCATAATCCTGCAGCTCAGTATCCTGTAGTGTAGCTCATTATCCTGTAGTGTAGTTCATAATCCTGCAGCTCAGTATCCTGTAGTGTAGCTCATTATCCTGTAGTGTTTCTCTTTATCCTGCAGCTCATTATCCTGTAGTGTAGTTCATTATCCTGTAGTGTAGCTCATGATCCTGCAGCTCATTATCCTGTAGTGTAGCTCATTATCCTGCAGTTCATTATCCTGTAGTGTAGCTCATTATGCTGCAGTTCATTATCCTGTAGTGTAGCTCATTATCCTGTAGTGTAGCTCATTATCCTGTAGTTCATTATCCTGTAGTGTAGCTCATTATCCTGTAGTTCATTATCCTGTAGTGTAGCTCATTATCCTGTAGTGTAGCTCATTATCCTGTAGTTCATTATCCTGTAGTGTAGCTCATTATCTTGTAGTGCAGCTCATTACCCTGTAGTGTAGCTCATTATCCTGCAGCTCATTATCCTGTAGATCATTATCCTGTAGGTCATTATCCTTTAGTGTAGCTCATTATCCTGTAGTGTAGCTCATTATCCTGTAGTGTAGCTCATTATCCTGTAGCTCATTATCCTGTATCCAGGTAATGACGCCAGGTTGTGTTCCAGGTTGATGAAGCACATGGACCAGCACGCTGCGGTCCAGAGGGGCGGGCCAGGGAACGACATCACTTCCTGCTCCTTCTGCTACCGGAGGTTCCACTGCCCCTTCACCCTGCAGTGCCACCTGGAGGCCGTCCACACACAGCGCCAGGCAACAGGTCAGTAGTGTCACATAGGGCACCTGTTAGTTCTGGGTTTTGTGTTGTGCTCCGTAGTTTCTTAGATGTGTTGTGTGTTACAGCGGCGTGTTATGTTACAGTAGTGTGTTGTGTTACTGTGTTGTGTTGGTGTGTAATATGTTGTTTTACAGTGGTGTTGTGTTACTGTAGTTTGTTGTGTTAGTGTGTTGTGTTACAGTACTGTGTTGTGTTACTGTGTTGTGTTACAGTACTGTGTTGTGTTCATGTAGTGCGTTGTGTTAGTGTGTTGTTACTGTGTTGTGTTACAGTAGTGTGTTGGTGTGTAATATGTTGTTTTACAGTGGTGTTTTCTGTTACAGTAGTGTGTTGTGTTACTGTGTTGTGTTCCTGTAGTGTGTTGTCACTGTGTCGTTTTACAGTAGTGTGGTGTGTTACTGTGTTGTGTTCCTGTAGTGTGTTGTGTTAGTGTGTTGTCACTGTGTCGTTTTACAGTAGTGTGTTGTGTTACTGTGTTGTGTTACAGTACTGTGTTCATGTAGTGTGTTGTGTTAGTGTGTTGTTACTGTGCTGTGTTACAGTAGTGTGTTGTGTTACTGTAGTGTGTTGTGTTGTTACTGTGTTGTGTTACAGTAGTGTGTTGTGTTATAGCGGTGTGTAAGATCTGTGAGTTGTCGTTCGTGGACGAGCGAGACCTGCTGAAGCACATGAAGATCATCCACCAGCCTGGAGAGATGCCCTACGTCTGCCAGGTCTGTCTGTCTGTCTGTCTGTCTGGCTGGCTGGCTGGCTGGCTGGCTGGCTGGCTGGCTGGCTGGCTGGCTGTCTGTCTGTCTGTCTGGCTGTAATGTCTGTCTGTCTGGCTGTAATGTCTGTCTGTCTGTCAGACTGCCTGTCTCTACCTGTTTTTCAGACTGCCTGTCTCTACCTGTCTGTCTGACTGTCTGTCTGGCTGGCTGGCTGTCAGCATGTATGTCGGTGTCTGACTGTCTGCCCTCACATAAGTGTGTGTGTGTACATTATGTATGTGTGTGTGTGTGTGTGTGTATATAATGTGTGTACATTGTGTAGGTGTGTGGGTTCCGCTCGTCGTTCCACTCCTCCCTGCGCAGCCATTTTGAGGCGGTCCACAGAGGCTCCGCCTCCCTGCTGTGTCTCTTCTGCCTCAGGGTCCTCCGTAGCCACGCCCCCTACCAGTACCACCTGGGGAGGCACCAGGTACACACACACACACACAGAGACACACACACACACACACACACACACACACACACACACACACTGTGTGTAGGCTCCTCACACTAACTGATCGTTTGCTCACAAAGACCCTGGAGGAAAAGCAGACAGCCACATAAACATCACTGTGTGTGTGTGTGTGTGTGTGTGTGTGTGTGTGTGTGTGTGTGTGTGTGTGTGTGTGTGTGTGTGTGTGTGTGTGTGTGTGTGTGTGTGTGTGTGTGTAGAGGAGGGATATGTTTCCCTGTGACAGGTGCCGTCTGTACTTCCTGTCCAGTAAGGAGCGTTCCGACCACAAGCTGCTCCACCACGGGACCCACCTCCGGCCCCCCTCCACCCCTCCACCCTGCCCCCCGGCACCACGGTGTGTACCCCCCCCCCTCCCCCCCCACACCCTCCACCTGCCCCCGGCACCACGGTGTGTACCCCCCCCCCCCCCCCTACACCCTCCACTGTGTCCCGGGCACCAACAGTGTGTACCCTCCCACCTGCCCCCCGCACCACGGTGTGTACCCCCCCCCCCCACACCCTCCCACACCCCTCCACCTGTCCCCCGGGCGCACCACAGTGTGTACCCTCCACCTGTCCCCGGCGCACCCACAGTGTTTATACCTCCCACCTGTTCCCTCCGGCGCCCGCACCACAGTGTGTACCCTCCACCTGTCCCCCGGGCACCACAGTGTGTACCCTCCACCTGTCCCCCGGGCACCACAGTGTGTACCCTCCACCTGTCCCCCGGGCACCACAGTGTGTACCCTCCACCTGTCCCCCGGGCACCACAGTGTGTACCCTCCACCTGTCCCCCGGGCACCAGAGTCTGTCAGAGTTGAGGGGGGGTGGAGTCCGAGCTGAGGGGGGGTGGAGTTAGAGCTGAGGGGGGGCGGAGTCAGAGCTGAGGGGGGGCGGAGTCCGAGCTGATTGGTTCTGTGGTTGGTTTGCAGGTGACGGTCAGAGCCTACTCTGTTGTTAAAGGAACAGAGGAACCGAAGAACAGGCCGGTTCCCTCCAAGGTACCTGTCTGTCAGCCTACACATCTACGTCAACCACCTGTCTGTCTGTCTGTCATACAACCTGAAAGTCTGTCTGCCTCCCTGTCTGTCCATCAGCCTAGCTGTCTGGCTGTTAGCCTACCTGTCTGTCTGTCTGTCTGTCTGTTTGCCGTGATCCAGGTGATAGACTGTATCGTGTTGTGTTCCAGGTGATAGACTGTATCGTGTTGTGTTCCAGGTGATAGACTGTATCGTGTTGTGTTCCAGGTGATAGACTGTATCGTGTTGTGTTCCAGGTGATAGACTGTATCGTGTTGTGTTCCAGGTGATAGACTGTATCGTGTTGTGTTCCAGGTGATAGACTGTATCGTGTTGTGTTCCAGGTGACTGAGACTGTATGTGTTGTGTTCCAGGGTGATAGAACTGTAATCGTGTTTGTGTTCCAGGTGATAGACTGTGATCGTGTTGTGTTCCAGTGATACGACTGTATCGTGTTGTGTTCCGGTGATAGACTGTATCGTGTTGTGTTCCAGGTGATAGACTGTATCGTGTTGTGTTCCAGGTGATAGACTGTATCGTGGTTGTGTCCAGGTGATAGAACTGTTTCGTGTTGTGTTCCAGGTGATAGACTGTTTCGTGTGTGTTCCAGGTGATAGAACTGTATCGTGTGTGTTCCCAGGTGATAGACTGTATCGTGTTGTGGGTTCCAGGTGAATAGGACTGTTTCGTGATGTTGTGTTCCAGGTGATAGACTTGGCGCCCAGGGTCTCCACCCCCAGAGCCTCCACCCCCAGAGGCCCCAAGTGAGAAGCCTCTCAAGAGTCTGTATCTCCTGACCCCAAAATGGAAACCACCAAGGTGAATATACACGACCCCAAGGCCTTGGTACAGGTAACCCCTGACCCAGGTAACACGTGACCAAGGCCTTGGTACAGGAAACACCTGACCCAGGTAACACGTGACCAAGGCCTTGGTACAGGTAACGCCTGACCCAGGTAACACATGACCAAGGACCTGACAGGTTACACCATAGTATTCCCCTGACTTCTCTCCCGGTCTTCTCTTTCTGACAACACTTAATGTATCTACTTTTTTAGATTGAATTGACATAAACCAATATCGGTATTATTGTGTGGTGTGTGCTTGTGTGTGTGTCTGCCTGTGTGTGTGTGTCTGCCTGTGTGTGCGTACTGTGCTGTCTGCCCTGTGTGTGTGTGTGTGTGTGTGTGTGTTCTGCCTGTGTGTGTGTCTGTGTGTGTGTGTGTTGGTGTCTGCCTGTTGTGTGTGTGTGTGTGTGTGTCTGCCCTGTGTGTGTCGTGTGTGTGTGTGGTGAGTGGTGTGTGTGTGTGTGTGCGTGTGTGTGTGTGTGTGTGGTGTGGTGTGTGTGGTGACTACCTCTGTGTGCGTGCAGCGGTCCCGCTGATGTGTCTAGAGTGTATGTGTTCCGGTCCTGCGTAGTCCCTTTCCTCACTGTGGTGGCTGCTGCTCCGCTGTAAATACCTCGACCACTGCAGCCGGGGCTACGTCAACCACATGATCAGGTAACCACGGCAACCCCAGCGCCAGGCAAACCCGCCGGACCGAAGCTCAGAGTTCACCTGGACTCACAGCGGGCATGCAGCAATGCTAACAAACCATCCGTCTTCTCTCGTCTCGACAGCAACCACGCGACGCGGAGAAGCAAATCCAAATGGACGATGGCCGTCCATGTTCCTGCCCAGACGCAGGGTACCCAAACACACACAGTACGCTACACGGCCGCTCACACTTGGTACCGCAACCACACACACAGTAACAGTACCGCCCGTCCACCACTGGTACCAAACACCACACCAGTACCGCCCGTCACACTTGGTACCAAAACACACACCCAGTGCCGCCCGTCACACTGTTACACCATAACACACACCACAGTACCGCGCCGTCAACACTGGTACAAACACCACCAGTACCGGCCCGTCCACTTGGTACCAAACACACACCAGTACCGTACCGCGTCGGTCACACTGGTACCAAACACACACCAGTACGCCCGTCACAACTGGTACCAAACACACACCAGTACCTTCCGCGCACACTCTGGTTACCAAACACACACCAGTACGCGTCCGGTCCACTACTGGTACCAAACACACACCAGTACCGCCCGTCACCACAGTGGGTATCTGTGTACAAACACACACCAGCTACCCCTAGTACCGCCCGTCACACTGGTACCAAACAACACACACCAGTACCACCGGTCACACTGGTACCAAACACACACCAGTACCGCCCGTCACACTGGTACCACTGGTCACACTGGTACCTCTGGTCACACTGGTACCTCTGGTCACACTGGTACCACTGGTCCCAGCCCCATTCCACCCTCGTACCACCAGGTGACCTGTGTGTTGTTCCAGGTGTGACTGGAACCTCAGCTGTGGTGTGTCATGGTGACTTTAACCACCGCACTTACGGAGAACCTGATTGGCCAATCACAATGACAGAGCATGCCCATCACACCTGTTCCCTGCCTCATGGTACGTACAAGGACACACACACACACACCACACACCTCACACACACACACACCACACACACACACACACACACACACACACACACACACACACACACACACACACACACACACACACACACACACACACACACACACACACAGGCTTGTTGATGTGAAATTGGTGAGGCTAGTCAGGGCGATGTGTGTTATAGCAGCGACGTGTTCCGGAGCCCCCGGAGGAGGCCGACCTCGGCAGGACCCCCCCTGGAGGACGGAGCCCCCCTGGAGGACCGGCCCACGACACGAGGCCTCCGTCCTCCAGCAGCTTTCTCAGTGAGTTCACAACTCTGCACTAACAGAACCCATAGAAGGGGAACGGGCCAATAGGAACACCAGGTGGAGGCAGGTGAGGGCTAAGGAACCGGCCAATGGGAGCACAGCAAGGTGGAGGCAGGTGAGGGCTAAGGAACCGGCCAATACACAGCAAGGTTGAGACAGTTGAGGGCTAACGAGTCGGCCAATAGGAACACAGCAAGGTGAACACAGTAAAATGAACCGGCAAATAGGAACACAGCAAGGTGGGGACAGGTGAAGGTCATGAATGTCTTCATCAGTGTGACAGCCGGGCGGTCGACCGGCAGTCAGGTCGACCTCAGGACCCCCTACAGAGGCTCACTCTTCATTACGTCGTCTCGTTGTGCGTCTGTCCATAAACCAGCTGTTCAGAGGAGAGGCGGGGCCAGCTTCTGTCTGGGGGCGGGGCCTTTGTCCCAATCCACCTCCTCCCCTCGGGAACCTCCTCCACACTGCTGTCTGTCAAAATCCTCAGCCGCCTCTCGCCTCCCCGCTGCCACCCCCGCCATGACCATCCGCGTCCGCGGCCCCCGGAAACGCCCTGCTCAGGTGAGTACATGTAACAGGAAGTATAGGCCCGAGAACAGGAAGTAGAGGACAGAGAACCAGGACGTAGTATACAGGGAACCAGGAAGGAGTGTACAGGGAACCAGGAAGTAGAGGCCAGAGAACCGGGAAGTAGAGGCCAGAGAACTGGGAAGTAGAATAACATTAAACTACAGTACAGGTAACACAGAACTACAGTACAGGTAACATACATAGAACTACAGTACAGGTAACACAGAACTACAGTACAGGTAACACACATAGAACTACAGTACAGGTAACACACATAGAACTACAGTACAGGGAACACACATAGAACTACAGTACAGGTAACATACATAGAACTACAGTACAGGTAACACACTGAACTACAGTACAGGTAACATACATAGAACTACAGTACAGGTAACACACATAGAACTACAGTACAGGTAACATACATAGAACTACAGTACAGGTAACACACAGAACTACAGTACAGGTAACACACTGAACTACAGTACAGGTAACACACAGAACTACAGTACAGGTAACACACATAGAACTACAGTACAGGTAACACACATAGAACTACAGTACAGGTAACACACAGAACTACAGTACAGGTAACATACATAGAACTACAGTACAGGTAACATACATAGAACTACAGTACAGGTAACATACATAGAACTACAGTACAGGTAACACACAGAACTACAGTACAGGTAACACACATAGAACTACAGTACAGGTAACATACATAGAACTACAGTACAGGTAACATACATAGAACTACAGTACAGGTAACATACATGGAACTACAGTACAGGTAACATACATAGAACTACAGTACAGGTAAACATACATAGAACTACCAGTACAGGTAACATACAGAACTACAGTACACGGTAACATAACATAGAACTACAGTACAGGTAACACACAGAACTACAGTACAGGTAACATACATAGAACTACAGTACAGGTAACACACAGAACTACAGTACAGGTAACACACATAGAACTACAGTACAGGTAACACACATAGAACTACAGTACAGGTAACATACATAGAACTACAGTACAGGTAACATACATAGAACTACAGTACAGGTAACATACAGAACTACAGTACAGGTAACATACATAGAACTACAGTACAGGTAACACACATAGAACTACAGTACAGGTAACATACATAGAACTACAGTACAGGTAACACACTGAACTACAGTACAGGTAACACACAGAACTACAGTACAGGTAACATACATAGAACTACAGTACAGGTAACATACATAGAACTACAGTACAGGTAACATACATAGAACTACCAGTACAGGTAACATACATAGAACTACAGTACAGGTAACATATACATAGAACTACAGTACAGGTAACATACATAGAACTACCAGTACAGGTAACATACATAGAACTACAGTACAGGTAACACACAGAACTACAGTACAGGTAACATACATAGAACTACAGTACAGGTAACATGCATAGAACTACAGTACAGGTAACACACAGAACTACAGTACAGGTAACACACATAGAACTACAGTACAGGTAACATACATAGAACTACAGTACAGGTAACACACATAGAACTACAGTACAGGTAGCACACATAGAACTACAGTACAGGTTAACTAACAGGAGGCGGCCATGTTGTTCTCCTGTGTGCAGAGGGGGGCTGGTGGCCTGGCGGCGGAGCTGGCGGCGGAGCTGGGGGCGGAGCTGGGGGCGGAGCAGCTGGCGGTGGTGCTGTCCGCTCTGTGCGGCGGGCTGCCCCAGGCGGGCCGGCGCTACCACACGGACCCGGCCCTCATCCAGGCCTGGGTCCTCCAGAGGGAGGCGGAGCTGGGCCTCAGGGCCTGGGGCTGGGACACGGAGCCCGTCGCCGAGTGGGTCCTGATCCAGAGGGAGCAGCAGGTAGGGAACGCAGGAGAGGTCCAGGTCACGTAGAATATGATATTAATACCCAGGGGAGATAGGATCTAGATCATATAGAACACGTAGAATATGATATTAATACCCAGGAGAGATAGGATCTAGATCATATAGAACACGTATAGAATATGATATTAATACCCAGGAGAGATAGGATCTAGATCATATAGAACACGTAGAATATGATATTAATACCCAGGGGAGATAAAGGATCTAGATCATATAGAACACGTAGAATATGATATTAATACCCGGCGGAGAGATAGCGGATTCTAGATCATATAGAACACGCGTAGAGATTATGATATTAATACCTCCCAGGGGAGATAGGATCTAAGATACGTATAGAACACGTTAGAATATGATATTAATACCCCAGGGGGGAGATAGGATCTAGATCATATAGAACACGTAGAATATGATATTAATACCCAGGAGAGAGATAGGATCTAGATCATATAGAACACGTAGAGATATGATATTTAATACCCAGGGAGAGATAGGAATCTAGAATCATATAGAACACGTAGAATATGATATTAATACCCAGGAGAGATAGGATCTTAGATCATTATAGAACACGTAGAATATGATATTTAATACCCAGGGGAGATAGGATCTAGATCATATAGAACACGTAGAATATGATATTAATACCCAGGAGAGATAGGATCTAGATCATATAGAACACGTAGAATATGATATTAATACCCAGGGGAGATAGGATCTAGATCATATAGAACACATAGAATATGATATTAATACCCAGGAGAGATAGGATCTAGATCATATAGAACACGTAGAATATGATATTAATACCCAGGAGAGATAGGATCTAGATCATATAGAACACGTAGAATATGATATTAATACCCAGGAGAGAGATAGGATCTAGATCATTATAAGAACACAATAGAATATGATATTTAATACCCAGGAGAGATAGGATCTAGATCATATTAGAACACGTAGAATATGATATTAATACCCAGGAGAGATAGGATCTAGAATCATATAGAACACAGTAGAATATGATATTAATACCCAGGAGAGATAGGATCTAGGATCATATAGAACACGTAGAATATGATATATTAATACCCAGGAGAGATTAGGATCTAGATCATATAGAAACACATAAGAATATGATATTAATACCCAGGAGAGATAGGATCTAGAATCATATAGAACACCGTATAGAAAATTGATATTTAATACCCAGGCAGAGAATAGGATCTAGATCAATATAGAACACATAGAATATGATATTAATACCTCCAGGAGAGATAGGATCTAGATCATATTAGAACACGTAAGTAATATGATATTAATACCCCAGGAGAGATAGGATCTAGATCATATAGAACACATAGAATATGATATTAATACCCAGCAGGGAGATGATAGGATCTAGATCATATAGAACACGTAGAATATGATATTAATACCCAGGAGAGAATAGGGATCTAGATCATATAGAACACCGTAGAATATGATATTAATACCCAGGAGAGATAGGATCTAGATCATATAGAACACGTAGAATATGATATTAAATACCCACAGGAGAGCGATAGGATCTAGATCATATAGAAACACGTAGAATATGATATTAATACCCCAGGGAGAGATAGGATCTAGATCATATAGAACACATAGAATATGATATTAATAACCCAGGGGAGATAGGATCTAGATCATATAGAACACATAGAATATGATATTTAATACCCAGGGGAGATAGGATCTAGATCATATAGAACACTAGTAGATTATGTATTAATTACCCAGGAGAGATAGGATCTAGATCATATAGAACACGTGTAGAATATGATATTAATATACCCAGGAGAAGATAGGATCTAGATCATATAGACACCACATAGAATATGATATTAATACCCAGGAGAGGATAGGATCTAGATCATATAGAACACATAGAATAATGATATTAATACCCAGGAGAGATAGGGATCTAGATCATATAAGAACCCATAGAATATGATATTTAATACCCAGGAGAGATAGGATCTAGATCATATAGAACACCTAGAATATGATATTAATACCCAGGAGAGATAGGATAGATCATCATATAGAACACATAGATATGATATTAATACCCAGGAGAGATAGGATCTAGATCATATAGAACACATAGAATATGATATTAATACCCAGGAGAGATAGGATCTAGATCATATAGAACACATAGAATATGATATTAATACCCAGGAGAGATAGGATCTAGATCATATAGAACACGTAGAATATGATATTAATACCCAGGAGAGATAGGATCTAGATCATATAGAACACGTAGAATATGATATTAATACCCAGGAGAGATAGGATCTAGATCATATAGAACACGTAGAATATGATATTAATACCCAGGGGAGATAGGATCTAGATCATATAGAACACATAGAATATGATATTAATACCCAGGAGAGATAGGATCTAGATCATATAGAACACATAGAATATGATATTAATACCCAGGGGAGATAGGATCTAGATCATATAGAACACATAGAATATGATATTAATACCCAGGAGAGATAGGATCTAGATCATATAGAACACATAGAATATGATATTAATACCCAGGGGAGATAGGATCTAGATCATATAGAACACATAGAATATGATATTAATACCCAGGAGAGATAGGATCTAGATCATATAGAACACGTAGAATATGATAATATGTAGGGTCTACATCATATAGAATAATATCGAGAACATATCGAATGTTATTATATTAATTAGGGCTGAATGATTAATCAAATTCAAATCAGAATCGCGATGTGATAGAACGCGGCATGCTAATCACAAAGGCTGCCATAAAAAGAGAAAGAAAAGGTGAATGAATCTCAACACCTGGGCCGGGCCTAAAGGGAAGAGCAGCTGTTGTGTTGACTATTTCCAATGTTGTGTTGGTCATCGTACTAAAGAATTATTTATTTATTTATTTTTTAGTGAATAATACACAACATAAGGAACTTAATAAATTATAAAAATCGCACATTAAATCGCAATCGCAATATTGGTCAAAATAATCGCGATTAGGTTATTTCCCCAAATCGTTCAGCCCTAATAATGATAATATATAGGATCTATATAGAATAATATATAGAACACATAGAATATCATAGTAATATATAGGAGATATAATAATAGTATATAGGATAGATAGGATCTATATCATAGAATAATATATAGAATATAATAATATATAGGAGATACAATAATATATATGCATCTATTATCATATTATAGACTTATGGACATGGACACTGCATTAATCTCTCTCTCTCTCTCTCTCTCTCTCTCTCTCTCTCTCTCTCTCTTCCCCCCCCCCCCCCAGCTGGCAGTGCTGGAGTCCAGCCTGCTCCAGGTGGGGGTGGAGGTGTTGGGGGGGGTCCGGTACCCCTGGGGTGGTTTCCATGGCTGGGCGGTGGACCTCATGCTGCACCACCAGCTCAGCCTGCAGCACACTGTCCAATCGCAGCCCAGCACCCAGCCACGCCCCTTTACCCACAAAACCCTGCGCTTCCTCAAGCAGCTCAACACAGAGGTAACGCACACACACAAACATATGCACACACACACACAAACATATGCACACACAGACACACACAAACATATGCACACACAGACACACACACAAACATATGCACACACACATATGCACACACACAAACAAACATATGCACACACATATGCACACACACACACACAAACATATGCACACACAGACACACACACAAACATATGCACACACAGACACACACAAACATATGCACACACACACACACACACAAACATGCACACACACACACACACATATGCACACACACGCACATATGCACACACACACACACATATGCTCACACACACACACACACAAACATGCACACAAACACAAAAACATATGCACACACAAACATATGCACACACACACACACAAACATATGCACACACACACATAAATAATAGTTACACAGACATAAACACACCAACTCTTATTTTTTTCTCTCTGTCTCTGTCTCTCTCTCTCTCTCTCTCTCTCTCTCTCTCTCTCTCTCTCTCTCTCTCTCTCTCTCTCTCTCTCTCTCTCTCTCTCTCTCTCTCTCTCTCTCTCTCTCTCTCTCTCTCTCTCTCTTCTCTTCTCTCTCTCTCTCTCTCTCTTCTCTCTCTCTCTCTCTCTCTCTCTCTCTCTCTCTCTCTCTCTCTCTCTCTCTCTCTCTCTCTGTCTGTCTCTCTGTCTCTGTCTCTGTCTCTCTCTCTCTGTCTCTCGCTCTCTCGCTCTCTCTCTAGATGCAGTCCTTCCAGCCCGGCGCGGTGGGCTGTATGGACGAGATGTCGTTGTTCCTGGACATGGAGGGGCTGCAGGGGCGGGGCCTGCAGCTGTTCGGGCGCAGTGAGAGCCTGCGCTGTGACGTGGTCCTGGGGGGCCTGGCTGACGGCAGCTTCCTGAGGCCGGCGCTGTTCTTCAGGGGCCCCGAGCCCCGCCGCCCCCCCGGGTTCCCCCCCAACGTGCTGCTGGAGGCCCGGCCCGAGGGCTTCACCGACCAGCAGCGCCTGCAGCTCTGGACCGCCAAGGTTAGCATGGTTAGCCTGGTTAGCATGGTTAGCCTGGGTCTCCTTTCCCCCGTTTCAATATAGCTTAGAACTAGCTAAGTTGGTTCACCGAGGTTTTGTCCGAGGTAGTGTGTGTGTGTGTGTGTGTGTGTGTGTGTGTGTGTGTGTGTGTGTGTGTGCGCGTGCGTGCGTGCGTGCGTGCGTGCGCTCATGTTAGCCCTAGTGTGTGTTTGTGTGCTAGGGCTAATGTTTTTGTGTTGACCTCAGGTGTGGCAGCCACATGTGGAGAGGGGGCGGGGCTACAGCCTGCTGCTGATGGACAAGCACCGCGGCCACGAGGGGGCGGAGTTCGCCACGGCGCTGGGCGCTAGCTCCACCCTCTCCACCAATCTTCCATCGCGGCTGCTCCGCCCACCTGCAGCCGCTGGACGCCTGCATCAGCCCCGTGGTCCGCGAGTTCCTCCAGGTAACCTAGCAACCATACCCACCTGGTCCAGACCCACCTGGTCCAGACTCAACTGGTCCAGACCTACCTGGTCTAGACTCACCTGGTCTACTCACCTGGTCCAGACTCACCTGGTTTACTCACCTGGTCCAGACTCACCTGGTCCAGACTCACCTGGTCCAGACTCACCTGGTTTACTCACCTGGTCCAGACTCACCTTGTTCAGACCCACCTTGTCCAGACTCAACTGGTCTAGACTCACCTGGTCCACACATACCTGGTCTACTCACCTGGTCCAGTCCTCCCTGGTCTACAAAACCTGGTCCGGACTACCCTGTCTGACCTACCTGGTCTACTCATCTGGTCCAGACTTACCCGGTCCAGACTCACCTGGTCCAGACCCACCTGGTCCAGACTCACCTGGTCCAGACTCACCTGGTCCAGACTCGCCTGGTCTACCTGTGCTCTGTTGTGTCCGTAGGCCCGTTGGAGTCAGCTGGCGCCCCCCTCAGGAGGCGGTCCGAGGAGCGAGCAGCAGGGAGGAGCTCTCTGGGGCTGGAGGAAGCTGCCCCACCCTGGGCTGCTGGCTCATGCCGAAGTGGTGCCTCCACCCTGGACCGCATGCCTCAACATCCTCACCAGCGTACGCCCATCAGACGATGACCCTGAGGGACGGGTCCCGCGCGGAGGCGATCTGATTGGACGCACTGGCCGGCTGTTTGTTAGCTCGTAGGCATGCTACCTAGCCACCTCTGAGCCAGCTTTCTAGTAATCTTATCTAACTAATTGTTGAATTTTGCTGTCTTTTCCTGCGTTTTTTGGTGACATCACAATGGGCCGTGTCCACGCTAGATCTATGCTGGGTAGATTCAAGCAGAATTTGGCTACGGTCTTCTGGGTAGGCTTGTGGACCGACGGCAGCATGAATCTAGATGGACACGCCCGACTTGTGATGTCCTTAAGGCGCAGCTTCACACCTGGTGTGACAAAAATTTGGGCCCTCTTAAACATGTCTCCAGCTAGCCTTCCTGCGGTGCTAGCCTTAAAGCATCTTGATTAAGTGTGTTACATTGTTAGCATGTTAGCTAGCCAGCTCTGTGTTAGCTTGTTAGCTCAATTTAGAACCTAGGTCCCCTCTAATCTCCTACGTTGTTCCCATGGCAACTCCTCAGGTCTTTCTCTGTAGCCTCTAGCTCATCCCAGAAGAGGGAGGGGCTAGGCCACATGATCAAAGAGCTGGCGGAGAGCCTGATTGGCCAGCTGAAGGAGCCAATGGAAGATGAGCCAATGGAGGTCTGATTGGACGAAGAGGAGGTGGAGGAGGGGAGTTCTGATTGGACGAGGAGGAGGTGGAGGGGTTGTCTGATTGGACGAGGAGGAGGGGGAGGGGAGGTCTGATTGGACGAGGAGGAGGGGATGTCTGATTGGACGCGGAGGAGGGTTTATCCCTGTAGGATCCTGGCTACGTTCTCAAGTCCAAATGTGTTTTAGTTTCTAGTGATGACTGATTCCTAGGTTTCAATATCTCTGATAATCATCAGGGCCCTGTAACCAAGGACTGTAAATAAAAAACTGTAATGTACTTTTTATATAACTTGTGTTTTTTCTATAAATTAGAAAAAATTATATACTTGTGTTTTTTCAATAAACATTAGCCAGCTTCACTTGTTCTGAGCGGTTTGTTCTGAGCGGTTTATTCTGAGGGGTTCAGCACTGCGTCATGCGGGGTAAACACACATCTCCTGACAACACAACATGGACCTTGTAAGGTTTACACAGTGAGTCTGTGAGTGGGTGTCAACATTTGTCCCAAGGTTTTATCGCCTCACAAGAGCCGGCTGCTTCGATAGTTTATCTTTACCATTTTAAATGTCCACATTCTCAGTTTGTGGTGGTGAGGTGTTTTGAATTGGTAGGTTAGTAGTTTGTTATTGGTTCAGGATGGGTAGGTTAGTAGGTTGTTGGTTCAGGATGGGTAGGTTAGTAGGTTGCTGGTTCAGGATGGGTAGGTTAGTAGGTTGTTGGTTCAGGATGGGTAAGTTAGTAGGTTGTTGGTTCAGGATGGGTAGGTTAGTAGGTTGTTGGTTCAGGATGGGTAGGTTAGTAGTTTGTTATTGGTTCAGGATGGGTAGGTTAGTAGGTTGTTGGTTCAGGATGGGTAGGTTAGTAGTTTGTTATTGGTTCAGGATGGGTAGGTTAGTAGGTTGCTGGTTTCAGGAGATGGGTAGGTTAATAAGTAGGCTCTGCTGGTTCAGGAATTGGTAGGTTAGTAGTTTTGTTATTGGGTTTCAGGATGGGTGGTTAGTTTGCTTAAGTTTGATTATTGTGTTTCAGGATGGGTAAGGTTTAGTAGTTTTGTTATTGGTTCAGGATTGGGGTAGGTTAGTAGGTAGCTCAGGAAGGTTAGAGTGGGGTCGGCTGGTAACCTGACGGTTAACCCGGTTCAAAATGATAGGTGTGTCTTGAGCAAGGCACCTGACCCTAACTGCTCCGGACGAGGATGGCTGTCTCGCGCCGTCGGGTGGTGTGGATGTGTGGCGGCTCGTGAATGGTGGAATGTTTAGTTTTAGTTTAAAGGTTTTATTTGTTCCCAGATGGGGAAATTTGTTTTTTCACAGACTGCAACAATGAAAAAAAGACATGCCATCACAAAACAGAAGACAAATGGTATACACACAACATCCACAGCACACCAGCGCGACAACATTACAGTAACACGATGAACGACACAGTGAAAAACAGCAGACAGACAGATCGATATTTGGACAGACTGATTTCAGCAGCGTTCAGAGATGTGTGAGCGATGTTTGTTTAAAGCGCTTTGGGTGGTTAGAAGAAAAGGAACTATAACAAATGCAAGCGACAGAGAGAACCCTGAACCCTGAACCTGCCTGCCCTGTTTGTGTGGCCCTGCTTCAGTCAGCAGCCTCTGTGTGCGCTGGGTGTGCCACTAGGGCCAAGTTGAGACTGAACCTGAGGTAGTTTTTGCATGTTTTACGACAGGAAGAGCTTCTTAGAACCACGTGTAATACCGTCCTGATAACTAGAACCACATACCTTCCTGAAACTATAAAACCACCTTCCTTATAAAAAACTCTAGAACAACGTATATACCTTCCGATAACTAGTAACCAAGTATATACCCCTGGGATAACTAGAACCACAGTATATTTACCCCTGATTAACGAACAGAGAACCACACGTGTCTACCTCCTGATAAACTAGAACCGACGTAATTACCCCTGATAACTACAACCACGACGTATAACCCTTAAAAGCTAGGTATGCGATTTTGGGGAAAACAGGGAAACAGCCGTTGAGAGATTCCGTGTGTTCTCTCTCTGGTACCTCCCTCCCACCGCTACCACTGCTGTTCGCTCCTCCGTCCGAACGTCAGTGGTCAGTAGGCGGTTCATACGTGAATTCAAGTTCACATTGATAGGAAGACGCGAACACCATGACCGATTCCGAGGGGTAATTAACATAGTGCTGATAACTGCATAAGACATATGAGCCAACATCTTACTCACAGAACATAGGTAGTGGGTAGAAAGTAGCCGTGATCAGACCAGCACAGTTAGCAAACTAAGTGCAACTGTTAATGGGTGTGCATAATCTTGCTAGCTCTTGAAGGCTCACGCAGGAACCAACGCGTTCGGTTGCCATGACGGACAGTCCCACAGCCAATAAGAACGGAGACATCGAGTCGCTCTGACTTTGGTCAAAGTGTACATGGAGCGGTGCAAATTTTTGGGTGGGGGCACACAGGGCAGGGGAGGAGCACAATGTGATGTGCACGATATTCTTCAGAGCACTTTGCCTACAATAGACTGACTGGGCTATTATGACCAGATTTTTGTCTAAATATTTCAGTAAAAAAACCTCGGCCTACCCTAGCTTTTATATTCTTTAGAACCACTGCATTATACCTAGCCCGATTTCTAAGTAAGAGTGATCGTTGTTCTGGGCGTCTTCTGACTCCTATAGTAGGGTGGATCCTCTTGCGGTGACCCTTGCCACCGACCGTTGCCCACCATCGTGCTGAGCTATTAAAGCCTCGGGGCCGCCGGCAGCAGAAGTCTGAGTCCAGAGGAGTCATGGCTGCCTGTTCGCTGCCTTCTGTTGGGGGCTGGCTGGCCCCCCCCCCGCCGCCGCCGCTGCCCCGCCGCCCCCAGCTGTGATGATGTCATCACCCCACTCCGTAAGCAGGACCAAGCTGACAAGGTCGGTCTCAGTGGTACCATAGCAAACTATAGGTGACTGTAGTTGCTATATTACAATAACAGTGATGTAAGCGTAGGTCTATCAGTGTGATAAATAGGTCATATAATTACGAATCTATATATGAATTTGACTTATCGATAATGTTACATGCAGTGATATATCGTACAATCTCGTCAGTGTGTGTGGTAAAGAATCTATGAAGAGTAAATGTTGACTAAAGTAGGTATCAGTAGATAAAGTCTGGTTCTGTGTCCTAGTGACTCCCAGATCCTAGAAGTACTGATTGTTTCTACCTGTATCGCGATCTACATGTGATAACAAGTTCTACGCGTTCTAGATGTTCTCTATTGGCGCATTTCCACTAGCAAGACTCGGCTCGGTACGGCTCGGCTCGGCGCGCTATTTGCGTGTTTCCACTAGCACGCAGTACCTGCAACCGGGTACATTTTTGGTATCACCTCAGCCCTGGTTCCAAACGAGCCGAAGCGTTACTAAAACGTGACGTCAGCCGACTGCCTTCCACTGATTGGCCGATGAGTCCAGTGTCGTTCACTGGAAGCGTTCATTAACCGCGCGACGACGCCTAGAATGTAAATAAAACAAGACGCGCAGGACAAGGACACCACTTTACTGGCTTTTATGATTGCGAGCGAATGGCTTTCCAGAAAAATCACTCCTTGGTCGGTGGAGGAGGTCCAAGACTTCCTGACTCTGGTTGCCGAAGAACGGATTCAGAGGGAGCTCGACGGCACCACGCGTTGTGTATGTTCTGGTGTTCCAGGAATTTGTACGATTGCTCGGCGCTGTAAATGACGTCACAGCGTTTCACGAAGCCGTGTCTATGACACCCCGCCCACGTCGAGGAGGCACCAGGTAATGGAAACACAACCAAACCAGCCGAGCCGACGACCGCATGCCGAGCCAATTAATCGCAGCCGAGTCCGTGCTAGTGGAAATGCGGCCATATGTTCTAGCTGTACTCCATGTTCTACGTGTTCTCCGTGTGAGCTCCAGTTTTTTGGGCTCCTGGGTTACTGGTGGGTTCCGTGACAGAGAGAAGAAGGGTCTTGCTGCCTAGCTCTGCCCAGCTCCTTCATGGACATCTCGCTGTCGAGGACAACAGTTCCTTCATCTACATCGAGAGGAACGGGTTTGGGTGAGCTGGAGGGTGTGGTCAGAGAGGGCGTGGCTATGTATAGGGGCGTGGCCATACATGGGGGGC
The DNA here is from genome assembly GCA_900291075.1 of Melanogrammus aeglefinus. Lineage (NCBI taxonomy): Eukaryota > Metazoa > Chordata > Actinopteri > Gadiformes > Gadidae > Melanogrammus > Melanogrammus aeglefinus. The sequence goes on along the minus strand of OLKM01003735.1, from coordinate 1,365 downwards.
GTGGTTAAATTGAGGGCCTTATCCAGGGGGCGGTTATTAGCCTAGCGTTGGGTGTTGTCCTTTCTGACCCATATGTCTGTGCCTCCAGCAATGGGTCGTGTGTCTGGTACCATATCGTCGGTGACATTACAGACGACGCCAACCTCACTGTGAGACTGCACACTATGGGTAAGTTCCCCATCAACATCATCAATAATAAATTTCTACAATGCCAAACCTCCTAGCAGGCGTGAATGTAGCATGCTATGAAGCCAATACAGGTCAGCCCTGGGCCCTCTGCGCCTCAAAGATGATGGGCTAGCAAGTTCGTGCTAGCTAAAGCACACAGTTAACTAACTGTACGCCTAGCGGAGGTCCTCACATGTTAGAACCACGCTAAACCACCAGCTGCCGATCCCCAAGCTAACACGCTTTGCTCAACATGCATAAACACGCTAAAACGGTAGCTGACGTACTCACATGTTAACACGCTAATACGGCTATCAATGCTAGCCGAGGTCCTTGCATGTATAACAGGGAAACACGCGTTGACACTAGCTATTTGACCCTGCGATCCCTCTCTGTGCTGCAGTGCGTGAGTTGGACGCGCGTTGGCGAATCACCCACTCGGGGGGTTCATCGGACACATCACTCTGTTCCAGAGCTTCCTTCCTGGCCCTGCAGGACCGGCCTCACCTTCCTACTACAGTGGCGTATACGACCCCACAGTCGCCAACTCCACCGACGTCCAGTTCACACTCAACTACAGTACGCACAACACTGATACACACTCAACTACAGGACAACACTGATACACACTCAACTACAGGACAACACTGATACACACTCAACTACAGTACACAACACTGATACACACTCAACTACGGTACAAAAAACTAATGCACACACTCAACTACAGTACACAATACTGATACACACTCAACTACGGTACAAAAAACTAATGCACACACTCAACTACAGTACACAGATACTTGATACACACTCAACTACAGTACGCACAAACACTGATACACCAACTCAACTCAGGACAACACTGATACACCACTCAACTACAGTCACAACACTGATACACACTCCAAACTACAGACACAACACTATACATACTCACTACAGTAACAACACTTGTAGCACACTCAACTACAGTACACAACACTGGTACACAGTCAACATACAGTACACCAACACTTGTGTACAACAAACTGCAGTGCCCACACTGGATACACCCTCACTACCAGTACGACACAAACACTGATACACACTCAACTACATACACAACACTACATATTATACATAAGATATATTGGTCATTCATTTACTAATGAAAAATTAGTAAATGGCTGTGTGTGTGTGTGTGTGTGTGTGTGT
>OLKM01003734.1:17713-31108 GCA_900291075.1 Melanogrammus aeglefinus | reverse complement strand
TTTTTGACAATCGCCTTCTTTGAATGGTTTTCCCGCCTTAGTAATGAACTCACTCACCTCGTAGCTAGCTTCAACTGTGCAATCTCACTCTCATATGTGTGAACTTGCTGTTGAAAAAAGTGCCTTTGTCGCCTCAGAATATAAAAGTTTATAAGATTGCGACCCGTTCTCTCCTCATCCCTGGTGTTTTGCATACGTCCTCAGATGGTCTAGTTGAGTAATACGTCTGACTGTTGTAGCGTTCCTTGTGACACCGACAAAGCTAATTCTTCTTAACTGCATATAAGATGCGTTGGGATGCCCCTGCGCTCATACAAAAAAGTATTCCGTCTCCCACTTTGTTCGACAACTTAGATCTGTGGTCGTAACCCTAACCTTTCTCTTCACGCAGGTTTTGAGAGAAGCACATGACGAGCCAGGGGATGAGAAGACAAGAGAATTTATTGTGTAACTAAAATCCAGCTTTTTGTCGTCACTTCCGGAATCACGTTTACCAAGCGTAACTAGAGTGTGCTTTATTAAGCGCCTCCGGAAGGTGGGGTACAGGCAACCCTTGCCACAACATCAGGCCCTTATATTGTCTTTCATCTTTCCAAAACCTCTTGCACAAATTTTAAAAAAAATAAAAAGATTATATACAAGCCCAGGAGGGACGCTTCATATTATAAAGCTTGCTGCGCCCGAAACAACCTTTGCGAAGAAGGGTTGAAAAATGTGATAAGCATTTTTCACCGCAAACGTTGGTTGGCTATTTATAGAAAATGTTTTTGCGAAGACGCCTGTGTAGGCTATTCATACGCCAACTATCAGCCATGCGTAGAGCTGCTAGTTTTCCTCAGCGCAAATGAATCAGCAAATATTGATGGAAAACCACACGAAAATACAGCGCAGACAACAGAATAAACACACATATAAACCGATTGACAGCAAATACACAATGTATAATCGCGGGTATAATACATCAGTTAATGATGTAACTGCAATGACCAGCATGCAGTTAAGACGGCCCTAGGATAGTGGTGGGAATTATAAAAACGGTTTGTATTCAAAAGTCGAGGCCTTTACAAAATATTAATTGAAAGGATATATTTCGTTAGATAAAATCATGTTAAAATTTAGGAAATGATTACATGCATCTCTTCTCATAATATTCAACCCCGGAAGTTTAACGTACTCCGTTTCTCTTCTCTTTAAGTTACTTCATCGGTGCCATGCCGTAATTCCGACGCCTCATTGTTCCGACGTCTCAATGGTCCGAAATATTTCACATATAGATGACATGCCACATATCCAATGTTCAAGATTTTATTTTTCTTTTTTGCTTACTGTTGCGTCCTCGCTAGGGAGGTGGCAACATAAAAAACCGATTATATCTTGGTTAACTTAAAGTCGTTTATTCAAGCTGAATCTTGGGGCAACCAAGGAAACACAAACAGAGGAGGCAAATGTACAAAAGGAAAAGACCATTGGTGCTGTCCAAATCAAAAGATAGAATGAATAATAACTCCAAGAGGAAAGTCTCCCCAAAATACACGGGTGAACAGCAACCCCCATAGCGGACCCTAGTTCACTATAAGATACTAAGGGATTGAGACTTGCAGAGTCGGTTTTCGATTAGTGTAACAAGTTATCCCTCACTCCCAATTCTCGCAAGGTAGAGCCCATCAAACAATAGCCTCAGATCGAGCGTAAGGCAAAGGAAGAGAGTAAGAGACTTACTGAACCTAAATGGCAAGCTGCAAAATCCATGACAAGACTGCCCGCGAATGTTGGAGACTGCGTCCCCATCTTTTAATCTTCCTCTTGATCCTCAGCTTTCCACGATCAAGCAGCCGCTAAATCATCTGCCGGTGAAAGTACGCATCAGAAATTAATCTGATTTATATCGTTAACAATCAATACACATATCCGGGGCAAAGACAATGGCTCCATCGTGCAATGCTGGCCCAATGCCCATCGAGAACCAAAAAACTGAGATATCAAATATACCCATCGAGGGGTAGGCGGTCCGGTCCGCAACAGTTAGGAAGTTACAGGAAACGGAACCCAATTGCCGAGGTCGTTTGTGCCTGATAAGTCAAGACAAGAGGCGAACATAGTTGGAGCCAAACAGCGCGATTCAATATGGATCTACACACCGATAAGGCCTATCAATAAAAGACCCGATTAAAATGTACCTCTACTTGCGATCTCTACTCTCTCTCTGCTCTCTCTCTCCTTCTCCTCACTCACATAAGCACCAAAACTAACACCTTAGGCTCCCGTACATAGTGCACGTTCACGCAGTATGACGTGATTTAGAGAGCAGCTAAGTAAGTGACAAGAGCGAAAGAAATTGAGCGCGAGCGCGAGCAAAAAGTCTGACAAACGCCCCTACGACCAATGGGTTCCGTCAGGGGCGGAGTGGGGCACTAAAAGCCACCGGGAATTCTCCCCGGCGCCGGCCCGCCCCGCTCCCCCACAACGCAGCAATTTGCGCATATTTGGGAAAGACCTTAACGAAATATGAAATCTGACCACTAGATGGTACTACCTGACGCAAAGCAAATATATGACACATAGTTCAAGAGTAGGTTATAAGCTTTTATTGGTTTTCTATTAATAAACAGATGCTAAAATATAACATCCAAATAAAATAATACAACTATATATAATATTGTACAACAGACCTGGATAAACAACATACATTTGAATAGTAGACTTCAACCACTGGAAAACAAGGCACTAATCAATAAATTTGTAAGGAACAATAGATAGGACCCATAGCACTCGAAAAGGTGCCTGTTTAAGTTTAGAAAAAGTATCGAAGAAATGCCAACCTATATTAAATCCTACAGGTATAACATAACAATTTAATGAAAAAGGCAGTGTACAGTGAGTACTATTCAATGAACTATTGAACTATTAAAATATTTTTTAATAGTTTCAGCAAGTTACAATAGAATTGTTCAGCATAATGCATGGATACTTTGGTCAATTGTAAATTTGTATGAAAACAAAATCTTGAACCAAATTAAACAATGTCCTACCTAACAACATAGCTGTCGTCTCAGAAGGTCACTAGTCTCTGCAACCTTGTTGATCACCCCATCAGTGTCCAAAGACATGAGGATGCTTTTTTCTGTGGCCATGAGCATAAAGGCTTCCAAGTGCTCCTGTCTATTCTTTACAAATTTTAGTGTAGAAAAACTTCTCTCACAGGCCACTTGAGTAGTTGATATTGTTAGAAGAAATTTGTTGGCCAGTCCAATTACATGGTAAGAGTTTGTTCTCTACTCAATATGTATAGTGCCAGGAGATAGGTATAATCACATAATGTGCACAATTCTTGTTACGACACATAAGAACACTTTAACATGTGACCAATCACTGGCCCCTTCCCACTTCCGACTGGTTCGTTCATCACCATCCTTAGTGCCTTCGGTGAATTCTCTTTTCCTGAGGTCTCACATTGTACTCCTCTAGGGGGGACAGCTTTAATCTTTCCCACCGGTGATGGCGCTAGCGCGAATGGGTTATTTGTATAAAGATTTTTGCCGATTACCATTCTCATATTTCGATTCTAGCTCTGAACGATTCGGGTTCATTTATCGATATTTCTATCGATTCTACATTTGGAAAAAAGGAGAGACAAACAGGTCAATTAGAATCAACTTTATTCAGTTAGAAGTAACCATTATAACTTTACCAATCTGTCTTGAGGTTAAAAATTAATAAAATAAACCATGTATGTAGAAATTTAGCAAGCATAACGAATACAAGATAAAGTTTATTTTGTAGCAAATACAAGAATGGCCATTAACATCCAGTAACATATTTTCTAATAGCAGAAGAACAATACATAGTCAATATAACTAATGCAGTCTAAGCTGCAATGAAACTGGCATTATTACAGCCATGCACTAATAAACAATTCTTCTGCAGAAAAAATTATAGAGCATGTCTGCTTTTCAGGGCAGACATGCCTGATTCCTCGGGAACATGCTAACGTTGCTGCTGCTACTGCTGGGTGAGAATCACTCCCAGAGCGTAATCGAGAAACGTGAACATTTCATTCAAATGTTTCTGCATATTGCAATGGTAAGTAATTGTCCTCCCGTTGATGGAAATATCCACTATTCCAGTGCAAATATTGCAAGTTTACGCCTGTTGTCACCCTTTCTCGTGAAAATGTAACAACACTTTCGAGCGTTACCCTGATACCACTGGGTGTCATGTTGCCGGCTGCCACTGCACTGGACGTCGCTACGCTACGTTCGCTACCCTATCTTGCGTAAGCTACGCAACGTGTCAGTGTGACGATAACATTCGCGCACTGCTCGGAACGAAAAGGAAATCATTTGCAAAACTGGCAAACGATTCCAAGGAATCAAAACAGTCGGAACCGGTTTCTCAACCATGAACGGTTTTTCGATTACCATCCTAGTGCGCGAGGCTTGCTTGCAGCTTCAGCCTGTAAGGTACCAGTAGTGGCTCTGCATCAAATTTTAGTAAGCATTTAACTGAGGTTTTGCATTGCAGATCCTGGAAGTCCCTTATCTCTTACGTCAGAGAAGTTTTTTGGATCCAGGCAGGCAAAATCCGAGCAAAGCTTTCCACTCACAGCAAAGCGCTCAGGGATACTTTGGGTGAAGGTGTCGATAATGACATTATGAACAGTCACCTCAAAGTCACTCTCAACTGCTGTTAATTGCTCATCTTCTGCCAGCTCCCCTGGCATGATCTTCTTTTTCTTTACCCGTTTTTCACCTCCATCACACAGTCCTCCAGTAGCTCACCATTGGCCCACCCCACAAACTGGTCTGCAGCTTCTTTAATGCCACTGAAGTCTCGCACACACCTCTTCAGTCTATCCTCTGTTTCCACTACCAGTCGGTGCGTGGTCAGGAGATCCATCCCGCTTGTCTGAAGGTATTTGGACAGGGGCGATGTGTGCTCAAAAATCCTGAGAAAAATTTGGGCTGTGAGAATTGTCTCAAATTTTAGGAGACCATCCATGTATCCTTTGGCCTTGACTCTAGCACTTGGCTTCATTGTTGGTTCTAGTTGAATTGCTAGAAGAGTCAGGACTAAATCTATATACATGGCACTGTCGAGTCTTCCAAAACACCCCGAACACACCTTTCTCCAGAGCAGCATCTTTAGCCCACCCACCGTGTTCTTTCCTATATGGAGAGATTCTCTGGTGTCGTGCGCTTTTTCTATGCTGGTTTGTTCCCACTTTTTCATTCGTTTGTACGAATCCCTTATGAAAACAGCAATGTCGTTCAGTCGAGAGAAAAGCAATGCACATTGATATAACACTGCGCCTGTTGTGTCCGCTTAAACCCAGTTAAGGACATGTGCATAGCACCAGACATGGATTTGGTTGGGGGACGCCTCCGATAGAAAGGCAAAGAAGCCTTTGTAACTGCCCTGCATATATTGGCTGCCCCCATCTGTAGCACTCACTACACAACATGACACATCGAGGTTAAGGGTTGCTAGTGTGTCTTTCAGGAGGTCGAGAAAATTCTGCCCAGTAGAGGCCTCACAATCAACCAGAGCGACCAACTTCTTCATGGACCACAATCTGTGACATACCTGAGAATCACAGAGCACTGATCTTTGGTGGTGATGTCTTGAGTGGTGTCAATCTGGACAGAAAAGATTTTGGCTTCTCTGACCTCACTGGCAATTGTCTCCCTTATCAGCTGCCTGATTGCTTTGACAACCTTGTTGATAGTGTCTTTTGATAGCAGAGTGACCTAGGGCTGGGCGATATATCAAATATATGCGATGTATCGCAAGATGTTCTCCAGGCGATGTATAAAATGCCCCTGTCGCGAACATCGAATACAAATTGCCGCCGCCAGCATACTCGTTGTGTTCCCTTCTCTCGCTCTTTCCTGTGGCTCTCTGCCTCACAGACTCATATGCCATTAAACACACTCACTTCCCCCCGCAAGATTCTAGAATTCTACCTCGCGGTGTGTTGACGGTCGCGTGTTGTGACGTCACACACACGCGACCGGTGAGTGAGACACAGTGAGACCGGTCCACTCATCTCCCTACCCGTTGAGTGAGAACAGCGAGAGAGAGAGAGAAAAGATGATGGAAACGGAGGATTTTGGTTTCAAAAAAAGAATAGTACAGGATCTCGTCGTCTGGCAGTTGGTGTTGGCTACCGAAAAGGAAAGATGTGGAAATCTAACTTGCTGTGATTTTCCTTTTCTTATGTGCAAGGTCTAAATTCTTCCAATAGAAAGCACTAATGAGTTTAATAACGCTGGCCCGAATACCATTTTTCAGGCTTCGAATACTCATCGGTTTTTCCGAGCGAGTATTCGAATACTCGTTCCAGAAAAAAAAAAAAATAATAATTTTTTTTATAATAATAATAATAATCCCTATACTCCCTAGAACCGATTTTGACAGTATCTGCACATTTAGTTGAAGATTTAGGCCGCGTTCAGACTGCCAGCCAAAATCCGATTTTTAGCACATCCAGATTGGAACCGGATGACTCTTTTGAAGTCTGAACAGTCCCAAGTCACATGAAATCCGATTTTTGCGAAACGGAGGTGGTTTCAGATCGCATTTGGACAGATGCGTCTCAGTCTGAACAGCTCCAAACACTCAGATCGGTTTTGACTGTCGTCACTGTGTCACTCTACGCTCTACGCGACGCCAGACCTGACCCAATGCGCCAAAACCACCCGCCTCAGTCCTTGGACAGAGGAAGAAACGAAATGCCTCATTAATCTGTGGGGAGATGGGTCCGTTCAAGCGAAGCTCGAGGGCATGTATCGGAATAAGTCGATTTATGAAAGTCTTTCGCGTTCTTTGATCCATCTTGTTTGTTATTGTTTTTCTCGTCGCTATTACATGACGTCACACAATACACGCGCTGGATGACGCCTCCGCTCCGACGTCGTTGCTACAGCAACCTGTCAGATGGGTCAATAATGTGGCCCAGTCTGAACAGAGCCAAATGCGATTTGGACACTTGCTAAACAGTGTGGACAGTCAGCCCTAAAAATCGGATATGAGAAGGAATCAGATTTGAATCAGATTTGCCTGCAGTCTGAACGCGGCCTTAATAGCGTATGAACTTTGATTAGTAGGCCTAAGTAAGTTGAAGTTACTTACTTTTTCCCCGTGGAAGCAAACAGCTGTTCAAATCAGCTGTCCTTTCTGCCATCTCAGCCCTTAAAGGAGCATTTCAATTCATCCTGGAACGTGCATCTTTTCAGGGAATTTGTACAATAAATCCACAACAAATACCGAATTGTGATCGACTTATGTGTCCATATTATTTCCATTATCCATTATATTGACCGGGTATTCCCAAGACGCTCACACTCTGCAGCAAGCCAGTCACAGTTGATGGGCTTGGCGCTGTATAGCGAACATAAACAAACAGCTAAGCTAAGGTTAGCATTTCACTAAGCATTAGTTTTTCCTCCCGAGATCCCGCTAATGTTGTGTTGTGTAAAGTTAAGGGAAACAAGATCTTCTTTCTCACAATCTATAAGCGACACCAAGCAGCTTCTCTGCTTGGTGTCGCTTATAGATTGCCTCCCGGCTTCTGGTAACGTCACGTCTAGGATCTAAGGGTGGGTTTATTTATTGCATAAAGACCCCGAAAATAAGCGCAAGTTCCAAGCTGGATAAAAAAGCTTCTGTAAGGACAACAATCGCACAATGGCAGCATCGGAACCGCACGGCCGTCAGCTTCCCGAAGCCGACAACGGCATGTTTTTACTACTTACGGATCAAAAGTTATTTTATAATTTATTAACCTACACACGTGTGGTGTCCTGTACAGTAGCTCGGGCTCTGATAGTTTCATTATTATCAAGCTATTAATTGTTTCTTCCAAGGCTGTGTCAACAAATAGTTCTTTGCCACATCTGCATAATAGGCTACTTACATATTTGAGGTGATTCATCAAACTTGTCGTTCCTCCGTGAAATGCCAATTTGTTGTTGCAAATTTGGCACTGAGCATGCTTTCGATCATTGGTCAATTTAAAATGTACCCAAACGGAAGATTTGTGGGGCATTTTGAACCAGCTTGTTAAATGTAAGTAATGCAAGTGCGCTCGGAGGTGAGGAGATGGATGCGCAAGTTGTGACACTTAGTGATGTAATATATCCTCCTAAATTAGCAAGATACTACTACTACTACTACTACTACTACTAGAATATTACTAACTTTTATATCCTAAATATTATATTATTTGCTGACATTATATTGCAGATCTAGCTTCTTGCAAAATTAGCAAAAAAACAAAAACAAAAAAAAAACGAATATCCGAATAGTGATTTTAAGCTTTGAATACTAATTTTCCGAACGAGGATTCGAATATTCTAATAATTCGGGCCAGCCCTAGAGTTTAAACAATATGTTGTTTCATGTAATCTATATGCAGACTTGTGTTTCAGGAATACTCAAATTATTATAACATGTAGTAACCATATGCCAGACATGGTTGAATCGAGCATTTATGATGTGCTCTAGAGGAGATTCAAAATATATCGAGATATATATCGTGTATCGAGATATAGTAAAAAAATATCGAGATATTCATTTTGGCCCATATCGCCCAGCCCTCGTGACCAATGAACCTCTGCCTCTTGCCCCAGCTTCATGCTGTTTTTTACTTTTTCCAATACATTCCGATAAATGTTGTTGCAGGCAAGGGTCATACCTACTCAGGAGCATGACCATTTCAAGGAGGTTACCGTGGTCTATGCTTTGGTCTTCCAAAGTGTAGGCAGCTTCAAATTCTGAGCCCCGGTAGCTAAGTTATTTATCGGATCCAGTTCTAAATACCTGGAAATAAAAGCTGAAATGAGTATCTCTTGTCTCATATTCATCTTTTGGTGTCAAACCCAAATGTTTCCAGTCTACAGCAAATATAACGGAATTGGCCTCACTGTTCCACTAAGGCAAGTTCCCAAAAGCCTTCAAAACTGCAGTTATTAAAACCCTTTTAACAAGCGGAGCCCAGATGCCTCTATTATTAACAACTACAGACCAATATCCAATCTACCCTTCATAATCAAAATCATTGAGAAAGTTGTCCTCCAGCAACCTAATCAATTCCTGGCTGGCATCAACTGGTTGCTATGAGTCCTTCCAATCAGGATTTCAACCTCTTCACAGCACCTGGACCACCCTTATTAAAGTTGTAAACAACATCCTTAACACAGAATCTCAATAATAATGCTAATGGACCTCAGTGCTGCATTTGACACTGAAGTCCATACAATTATTTTGAACAAATAAGACCTGGGTGGGGGTTTCAGGCATACCTACAAGAAAGGAACTTCTTTGTATCCATTGGCGACTTTGTATCAGAACCAACCAACGTGACATGGTTCGATCTTAGAACCCTTGTTATGTTACATCTCCATTCTCCCACTAAAGCAAATCGTGCAAAATAACAAGATTGACCGTCATTGCTATGCAGATGACATGCAAATCTGTGGCGCTATCACCAAATGACTATCGACCCATATATCTGCTGTGCCAGTTAATGAGTCATTTAGCAAGTCAAAGTCTGGATGTGCCAACATTTATGAGGACAAAACCGAAATAATTGTATTTGGTGCTAAAACGGAAAGGCTTAAAGTCACCCATTCTCTGTCCCTGAAAATCTCAATCACTGCAAAAAAAACTAGGGCTCATTATTCATTTACATTTCGAATTGTCAAATGTAAATCTGAATCAGTTACAAAATCTGCCTAATATCACCTTAAAAACAAAGCAAGACTTAGAGGGCTCATGTCCACCCAGGACTTACAAAAACTTGTACATGCCTTCCTCCCAAGTAAGCTTGATTACTGCAATGGTCTCCTTACAGGTCTCCCAAAAAAAAATAAGGCAACTAGGCCTACAGCTTTTTCAGAACGTATTATACCAATTCATAGATCGTTACATAAGAACTTCTGAGACTAATCTGTTAATTATCCACAGAGTAAACCAGACACATGAGAAAGCAGGATTCAGTTACTATAGCTGCTTTTACACATACACGTAAGTCCCGCTATTCTCCCGATGGGCCGAATATGTGAAGGACATATCCTGACATTGGTAACCTGAAGACATCCTGAAAAAATACAACCCCTGAGGTAGTATTTTCTCTGGGAAATTACATTTCATTCATCAGTGGACCCATACCAGCCGTTGACAGGGGAATAAACAGATGCAGTCGTCTACTACCACTGAATACCTCTTGGCACTGCTGAGTCATTTGTTGTGAACGCGAAAAGATCAGTCTTATCATAACCCTAAAAGTATACATCATACAATAAATTACAATATATGAGTTATATATGCGCTGCACACGTATATAGAAATTTATTTTATTATTATTATTATTATTATTTACAAGTTAGCTGAGCATTATAGGGTCCTAGCCTTCCACTCCCTGTTTTCTCAGTTAAACACTGAAACATTTGTCCCAGTGTTTTTTTAATGTGAAATGAAGCAAAAAAAGATGTTGTTCCTTTCTTCTTTGTCGTTTCTTCTGTTTGTCTCTAACTCTTGCTACAATCTTTCATCGATCGATGTTCCAGATGTTGTGGATGCAGTGGAATATATATTTCATCATTTAAGATGATCGCGATGAGTTCTGCCCGTTCTGCCTCAGTGCTGTCTGCGGTCAAACCAAAACAAACTAGGGTGACAGCAGCCGCCCTTATCCCGTCTCCTGTGAACTAAGACCCTACGTCATATCCCGCCCCTTGCAAGCCCACCCCCCTAAACCCCCTGTTGATTCTACTGATGTAACGACATTGATGTCCACATATCGCATCAAGTGTGAATAAGTGTGAATCACCCTCACAGTCGAATGTCCTGATATACAAATGAGGCGAAAATGCAGAGGACATGTTTGAAAACGGTGTATGCAACAAATAGCTGGGATAAACTCCCTGAGGATTTAAGACCTGCCCCAACTCTGATCACTTTTAAAACAAGACTGAAGACTTTTATGTTTGCTTTATCTTTCTGCAAAATCTTAAATATATTGCACTTTCTAGAATGTTTTTTTTTACCTTAGCCTTTATTTTCTTTTACGTATCTATTTTATTGTTTAATTTTATTGTATGTTTGCTTTAACTTTCTGCTAAATCTTAAAAAATATTGTACCTTTTTTTTTAACTTTGCCTTTGTTTTCTTTTTCTTGCCAATTTTATTTCATTATTTCATTATATTTTATGACTATTTCAATGAGAAGCACTCAAAGTCTGCCTCGTGTATGAAAAGTGATAGATAAATAAAGTTGGCTTACCTTGCCTTCATAATTGGAAATAGTCAATTATGTATTACATTTACTTATTTACTAAACCTGCACAAACCCTGGATAGGATTTTTTTGAGGGGTATGAAAATGTCTCCTCATGGGGAACACAAAAAAAACTTCTTGCATTTCTATATGATTAGATAACGATACAAGGACCAATATTCAAAAGGTATGACTTATTCATAAAATGTTTATAACAAATTATAAATTGTTGTTCTTCAGGTTTTGTTCGAGCGCGGGGCCGCAGTGACATCCGTGATGTGAACATCAACTCTGAAAACTGGGCTATTGTGAAGGCGGCCCTGCTAACCGGCACCTACCCCAAACTGGCACACATTAACAACGAATGCGGTTCCATCTCTCGCAGTGGCCAGGCACAGATTTCCTTCCATTGGACTTCAGTTTTGAGTCAGCCACACTGCAAAAAGGTAAGAGCTGATGTTGCCAGCCACTAAACCACCAACTACCAATAGCGAAAAACAATTTTGTCACTATATCCACAATTTGGAAAATGTACACAATGTTGTTAAAAGATCAGTGACGCTTCATAAGGTATAGTCAGTACTGAGTAGATTGCAATTAAGCCTTTAGCATGGCGTCTTTATTGTAAGTGCGAGTCAGTCTGAACATTGTAGGCTGATAAATGCGCTCCAGGGCCTATTTTCATTTTTTGTGTAGTAATCTACTTTCCTGCTCAACTTAATTGCTGTAGACTATATGTACACCATTTTTATAGTGCATCTCATTTAGTGAGTAAGGACAAGCCCAAGACTTGTCCTTACTGTCTTGAGTTGTTTAACGGTGTTCCCCAGGACATCTTCCACCATTTTGGACTTTTTCTACGTCAAAATCCCTTTATCCTTTATCCCTTTATCCTCACATCCATTCTGCTTCAAGCTGGTTTTCAACTGCATTTCTCCCTCAATGTCTGTCCTCAACTCGAAAATGGCATGGAGAACCACATAGGATGCAGTGCACAACTCGTTTCCTTTTGACCAATTATTTTGTTTATTATCCAAGTTTTTCAAGTGTTCAGGTTGAATCCTAAACATGGTTGAAACCTTTCATTAAAACAAATAGGAAAAAAAAGAGGAGAGTAAATATTTAGTATTAACCTAGTCAAAATTATCAGTAATTTCATTCAATGTATATATTTTTTATTTTCCATCAAATTTGCCACGTTTTATCTGCCAACAATAAAATATACCAAAATAAGGTGTAATCATGTACCGGTACATACCAATAGCGTCTATGCGGTCATCTTTACATTGATGCGCACCCAGTTTAGTGTATTTTTTCCTTTGTCTCACCCATTCAACATATCTCAAACAAAGTCTGGCGCACACCAGAACCGTGAATCAATTAATCACGTCATCACACCTCAACGTGACCTCCATCGCTCTCCTTGAACTGAACTCCGGGCGCATTCGGCACATCGACTGGTGTGGACAATTGTCAGTGCTACCTGCAGAGGTTTGGTGCTATTTTTAACAATATTTGTATTGGAAATGCAGATTTAGAGCAGCGAACTCAATGCCCCAAGTCAACAACATGGGCGCCAAACATTGCGCCCGCAACCTATATACTCGATTTTCAATTAAAAAGGTATCTGGAAGGCTTATAGTGATGGGTTTTCATGCCAAAACAAAGGATCCTGGGTTCAATTTGCGCCAAGATTTACACTTTAACTTTGGTATTATATCGGTTATCTTTTTTAAGTCAAGCTCACGAGCTAGGGACTTGGGAACTCGATGCTGAGAACTGTGGCCCATTGTTCGCTTACCGACACCTCCGGTAGGCCGTACCGGGCACATGTTGCTTTCAGCTCTAGAGCGACTTGAGTACTTGTTGTTGTCAATGTGTAGCATCTCTACTAGTAAATTAATTTAATTTTTCTTGATTTAACTAATCAATTTTACTTTACACAACTTAAAGCTACTCAAAAGATAAAAAATTAGAATATTGATCCGATATAATTAATAGATTTGAAGTAAATTCTCCCAAAAATATAAAACCTCCATTGATACAAAACTGGTTCTTTATCGAGAGTTTAAAGCAACCTGCCTAACCCTAAATATAGTAGAATAGAGTTTGCAACTG
>OLKM01003734.1:0-13461 GCA_900291075.1 Melanogrammus aeglefinus | reverse complement strand
AAGTCATAAGTCTGATGTGCCCAACATTTATTGAGGACAAAACCCGAAAATAATTGTAGTTTGTGCCTAAAACGGAAAGGGCTTAAAGTCAACCCATTGCTCTGTCCTGAAAAATCTCAATCACGCAAAAAAAAACATAGGGGCCTCCCATTATTCATTTACATTTCGAATTGTCAAATGTAAAATCTGAAATCAGTTACAAAAAAAAGTTCCTGTACCCCCTTAATATACACCTTAAAAAACAAGCAAAGAGCTGTAGAGGCTCCGATGTCACCCATGACTTACAAAAACTTGTACATGCCGTCCTCCCAAGTAAGCGGTGAATTACTGCAATGGTCTCCTTAACAGGTCTCCCAAAAAAAAATAAGGCAACTAGCTACAGCTTTTTCAGAACGATTATACCAAGTCATAGATCTTACATTAAGAACTTCTGAGACTAATCTGTTAATTATCCACCAGAGTAAACCAGACACATGCAGAAAGCAGATTCAGTTGACTATAGCTGCTATTTTACACATTTACACGTAAGTCCCGCTATTCCCGATGGCGGCCGAATATGTGAAGGGACAGTATCCTGGACCATTGGTAACCTGAAAACATCCTGAAAAAAATACAACCCCTGAGGGTAGTATTTTCTCTGGGAAAATTACATTTTCATTCATCGTGGACTGCATACCAGCCGTTGGACAGGGAATAAACAGATGCAGTTCGTCTACTACCACTGAATACCTCTTGGCCACTGCTGAGTCATTTGTTGTTTGAAACGCGAAAAGATCAGTCTTATTCATAAACCTCTAAATAACAGTCATACAGTAAATTTACAAATATATTGAGTTATATATGCGCTGCACACGTATTATAGAAATTTATTTTGATTTATTATTATTATTATTAATTTACAAGTTAGCTGGCAGCATTATAGGGTCCTAGCCTTTCCCACTCCCGTGTTTTTCTCAGTTAAACACTGAAACATTTGGTCCAGTCGTTTTTTTAAATGTGAAATGGAAGCAAAAAAAAGATGTTGTTCCTTTCTTCTTGGTCGTTTCTTCTGTTTGTCTCTAACTCTTGCTACCAATCTTGCATCGATCGATGTTCCAGATGTTGTGGATGCAGTGGAATATATTTCATCATTTAAGATGATCCGATGAAGTTCTGCCCGTTCTGCCTCAGTGCTGTCTGTGCAGTCCAAAACCAAAAAACAACTTAGCGGGACAGCAGCCGCCGCGTATCCCGTCTCCTGTGAACTAAGAAGCCCTACGTCACTATCCGCCCCTTGCAAGCCCACTCCCCCTAAAACCCCCTGTTGATTCGTACTGATCGTTAACGACATTGATGTCCCACAATCGCATCAAGTACGTGAACTAAGGGGTGTGAATCACCCTCACCAGTCGAATGTCCTGATATACAAATGAGCCGAAAATGCAGAGGGACATGTTTGAAAACGGTGTATGGCAACAAATCAAGGCTGGGATAAAACTCCCTGAGGATTTAAAGACCTGCCCCCAACTCTGTGATCACTTCTAAAACAAGACTGAAGACTTTTATGTTTGCTTTATCCTTTCTGCAAAATCTTTAAATATATTGCACTTTCTAAGAATGTTTTTTCTTTACCTTAGCCTTTATTTTCTTTTAACGTATCTATTTTATTGTTGTTAATTTTATTGTATGTTTGCTTCTTACTTCTCTCGCTAAATCTTAAAACAAATATTTGTACCTTTTTTTTTAACTTTGCCTTTGTTTTTCTTTTTTCTTGCCAATTTTATTTCATTATGTTCATTAATATTTTATGACTATTGCAATGAGAAGCACTCAAAGTCTGCTGCCTCCGTGTATTGAAAAAGTGATAGATAAATAAAGTTGGGCTTACCTTGGCCTTCATATTGGAAATAGTCAATTATGTATTACATTTACCTTATTTTACTAAACCTGCACAAAACCCTGGATAGGATTTTTTTGAAGGGGTATGAAAATGTCTCCTCCATGGGGAACACAAAAAAAACTTCTTGCAATTTCTTATATGATTAGATTAACGATTACAAGGACCAATATTCAAAAGTTATGACTTATTATAAAATGTTTTTAACAAATGATAAATTGTTGTGTTCTTCAGGTTTTGTTCGAGCGCGGGCCGCAGTGACATTTCCGTTTGATGTGAACATCAACTCTGAAAACTGGGCTATTTGTGAAGCGCGGGCCCTGCTAACCGGCACCTACCCCAAACTGGCACACAATTAACAACGAATCGGTTCCATCTCTCGCAGTGGCGCAGGCGCCAGATTTTCCTTCCATTGGACTTCAGTTATTGAGTTCAGCCACACTGCAAAAAGGTAAGAGCTGATTTGCCAGCCACCTAAACCACCAACTACCAATAGCGAAAAACAATTTTTGTCACTATATCCACAATTTGGAAAATGTACACAATGTGTTGTTAAAAGATCCAGTGACGCCTTCATAAGGTATAGTCAGTTACTGAGTAGATTTTGCAATTAAGCCTTTAGCATGGCGTCTTTATTGTAAGTGCGAGTCAGTCTGAACATTGTTAGGCTGATAAAATGCGCTCCGGGCCTATTTCATTTTTTTGTTGTAGTAATCTACTTTCCTGCTCAACTTAATTGCTGTAGACTATATGTACACCATTTTTATAGTGCATCTCATTTAGTGAGTAAGGAACAAGCCCAAGACTTTGTCCTTACTGTCTTGAGTTTGTTTAACGGTGTTCCCCAGGACATCTTCCACCATTTTTGGACTTTTTCTTACGTCAAAATCCCTTTATCCTTTATATCCCTTTATTCCTCACATTCCATTCTGCTTCAAGCTGGTTTTCAACTGCATTTCTCCCTCAATGTCTGTCCTCAACTCGAAAATGGCATGGAGAACCACATAGGATGCAGGTGCACAACTCGTTTCCTTTTGACCAATTATTTTGTTTATTATCCAAGTTTTTCAAGTGTTCAGGTTGAATCCTAAACATGGTTGAAACCTTTCATTAAAACAAATAGGAAAAAAAAGAGGAGAGTAAATATTTAGTATTTAACCTAGTCAAAATTATCAGTAATTTCATTCAATGTATATATTTTTTTTATTTTTCCATCAAATTTGCCACGTTTTAATCTGCCCAACCATATAAATATACCAAAATAAGGTTGTAATCATGTACCGGTACATACCAATAGCGTCTATGCGGTCATCTTTACATTGATGCGCACCCAGTTTAGTGTTATTTTTTCCTTTGTCTCACCCATTCAACATATCTACAACAAAGTCTGCGCCACCCAGAACCGTTGAATCAATTAAATCACGTCATCACACCCTCACGTGACCTCCATCGCTCTCCTTGAACTGAACTCCGGCGCATTCGGCAATCGACTGGTGTGGACAATTGTCATGCTACTGGCAGAGGTTTTGGTGCTATTTTTAACAATATTTGTGGAAATGCAGATTTAGAAGCAAAACTCAATGCCCCAAGTCAACAACATGGGCGCCAAACATTGCGCCCCGCAAACTATAATACTCGATTTTCAATTAAAAAGGTATCTGGAAGGCTTAGTGATGGGTTTTCATGCCAAAACAAAGATCCTGGGTTTCAATTTTGCGCCAGATTTACACTTTAACTTTGGTATATATCGGTTATCTTTTTTAAGTCAAGCTCACGAGCTAGGACTTGGAACTCGATGCTTGAGAACTGTGGCCCATTGTCGCTTACGGACCACCTCCGGTAGGCCGTACCGGGGCACATGTTGCTTTCAGCTTCAGAGCGACTTGAGTACTTGTTGTTGTCATGTGTAGGCATCTCTACTTAGTAAATTAATTTAATTTTCTTGATTTAACTAATCAATTTTACTTTACACAACTTAAAGCTACTCAAAAGATAAAAAATTAAAGATATTGATCCGATATAATTAATAGATTTGAAGTAAATTCTCCCAAAAATATAAAACCTCCCATTGATACAAAACTGGTTCTTTTATCGAGTTTAAAGCAACCTGCCTAACCCCTAAATATAGTAGAATTAGAGTTTTGCAACTGAGACATTTGTGATCAAGCAGAGGAACCTTAGGTTCTGAAAATCAAAATGATCTCCTGACACATCAAACAATTTTTTTTATTTATTATTTTAAGCAAATACATTTGAAAAAAACCCCAGAACATAACAGTTTTTTTCTATTGTTCTTAAATTAAAATAAATAATAATAATATATATAAATAATAATAATTTAAATAATAGATATCACCATGAAACTTCCTCAGTTGATTACTTACACATGTATGAACAAAAAATGTATTACAAGTTTCTGAAATTATTATGTTTGATTATGCAAATGAGGCCTTATCTAATTAAATATGCGCAAATTTGCATATATTTCCGGTAGATATATCTGGACATACGATAAAGCCAGGTGATTTTTTTTTTTTTCATTTTGTTTACCCACAAGATGCAAACAAATTTACAGAGGGATTTCAGGATATCTGCTTTCATTACCTAGAAAATCAAAATATACTGTCTATAGCCTTAAAAAAATCGATTTTCGCCACCTTTTTTTGATCAAAATGTCACATAAATCAGGTCAGGAATGATTCATTAACAAATCCCTCTGTAAATATCTTCCAAATACTGCTAAGTGTATAACTGAAAAGTTTGGTGTACATAGGCGCTACATAGGCTGAGAAGTATCTACCGGAGAATGACAAAAAACTCATTTTTGAGAAAACGGCATTTAAAGATTTGAATAGGGGAATTTAATACATTTCTATTGGAAACAATTTGCTCAAAAACAGAATAAATGCTAAGGCCCTTAGTAATAATAATATAAAAACATTTCAAACTCATGAATTTAACACAGAACACAGAACAAGACCATCAGCTTTCTATTCTAAATGTCCATTCCAGCACCATATGTAGGTCCCTCTGACAGTTTCTTGCTGGTGCCTCTCCCACTTTCTTGGCTGTGCTCACCAATTTTCGTTTGCGCTTCACAGTTGCGGACTGAATGGCATTTGCCTTGGACACTCTGAGCAGGTCTGCCTGCTTGATTGTGTTCACTGTAATGAGTGTGCTCTCCAGCCATAAGGTTGGCCATCCACATTAAGCATAGCTGAGGCACCCTCATTAAAAGAGGAGATGGCCATGCTCGCTGCTGCCTCGACCCTGTTCTTACCAACAAAAACTGTTTTGGGGCATCGGGCCCATATGACAGAATTGAGGCACTCATTCACATTTTGTGTACAACCATGCTGCATTCTTTTCAGCAAGCTGTCGCTAGACATGCGGTGGTAGATGGGGAGAAGTTTCTCGCCCACCTCTCTCGGGTGAGGTAATTGGAAGCATGTCGTGTGGTTGGCTTTCGGGGGTCTTCACCTTTATCCTCTGCCCTCCGATACCAACACCAAGACACATTGCACCTAGTATGCAATGGTGTCTCATCTGTGGACATGGAGTGGAGAAGGCCTGCCCATATTTCAGCTTTCATTGCATCTACAGACCCCTGATTATTCAAAATAGCCCCCCTGTAATAATTTTGCATTGTTTTGCATTTTTTTGCAGTAAGTTTCCCCAAACCCTTGCCTCCCAATTTGCGCTCGGCACTAAATTTTCTGAGAGCTGTACCCATTCGCTTGTGAGCATGGTTAATACACTCCAGCTTCACAATTTCAATCCCAGGGTATGGGTTCAGTGATAGTACCTCCTTAAAGGCAGAGCTATCACCATCTGAGAGCATCTCAGTGTAGCGCAGCTGGTGGCGACTCACTGATCTGGCCCACATTCTCCTTGCTGCCTCCTGCTCCATTGCCTTACTTGAACCACTGAAATTCTTTGCACAGTCAGTGTGCTTCTCCCTCCAGCTGGCCAGTTCATCCACCGTAATCTTGCCCTCATTCACAGCACTTTGCTTTAGGACACAGGCATTGGCAGTAAGAGGATAACACACTCAAAAGTCAATTACCAAACCTGTGAGAATGTCTATGCATATGCCAATCCCATAATGGGAAGTCAAACCTCTTTTCTGCCATGTGCCATCAAAAGAGACACCGATGTTGATAACAGCATCAGCATCCTCCCTCAGCAACTCTGCCAACTCGGGGTCAACATCCGCATAGGCCTGCCTGATCTGCTCCCTGGTCTTGTGCAGTGACTCCAGTCCTCTTTCAATTTCTGCAACTAAAATAAAAAATGCCAAGAACTGTTACTTTATTGTTGACAACACCATAAAATGTAACAGGTCATTAGACCTCCAAAATCAACATCCCTGTACCATCCCTGTTTCCATAGCCTACCTGTCACTCTCTTGTCATGCCTCTGGTATGTTTTCAGGTGAAGGGAAGGGATCCCCAACACCTTACTAACCTTCTTCAGAGCAGCATATCCCATGCCTAGTTCATGGGCCAAAAGCACCATGCGGACATTGACGTCAAAAGCGACGTCCCCTCTCGTCTCGCTTTGGAGCCGTGTGGATGTGTACACGCTCCGCCTATACCTGCTCTCTCCTTTGCAATTAGTGCACTCTAAAAGCAGACTACTTCAAAAGCCATGATTCTCTGGATCAACCTTTATAAATAAACCTGACGCAGTAGCACAATTGGGGCACAAGAGATCATGAATCAATTCATTCAGACGTGTGACATGCACAATTAGCCACTGCTGTGTCGCACAGTCAGTGGCACTGTCATTAACCCCCCCTCGGTTTCCCAACGACAGCTTACGATCAGATGTGCTGCTTGCTGGTGTTTTAACAGCTAATCCAATAGATCGCCTTCTCTTTCCACATCTTGCTATGCCCAATTGCTTTTTTCTCTCCCTTGTCATTTGCGGTGGTACCGGCATTTTGGAAGCTCCCGCGGTAAGCTAAACACGGAAGTGTCAAAGTACACCACGTGATGCGTCTGAGCAAATCACGTTAGTAGAAATCAGCTATAGCCAATGAGATTTCGTCATTAGCTTTAAAACCCCCGTTGGACATTCACGATTGGTTACTGATAGAAAGGAAATGCCATTATTTGGAGAACAGATCATTGCGCAGGGGACTCGGAGCTTTACAACAATACCGGACACGAAAGTCTTCAGTAAACAGGCGAAACTCGGCATGTTGCGTTGGAATGCTAACTTCTTGGTAAATTCGGGAGTCACTTACTGCTGCAAGTAAACAAAATGTATTAAAATAAACATCTTTGTGTACATTTTCAACGTTTTATTTATAGTAGCTTGAAAGAACACATATTGAAGGAGTAAACTAGCCCAAAATCTCAAAATTGACCACTGCATGAAAAATCGATGTTTTTGCCTGCCGTGTCTCGCCTTAAAGCTTAACATCTACAATCAATACACATGTTAGGGGTTACCTCCATAGTATTCCGAAGAGGGGATGAGCACAAAATCAAAGTATCAACAGCATGTCATCCCAATTCAGATAAAGTCCTTAGAGTCCAAATTAAGTAAATCCAGCATAGGAAACCAAATTGACTGATTCTTTATGTCTTTTTTTATCCAAGAAGCATGCCTCAAAGTCCAGTGTAAATTTGATCAGACCGGACACAGATGAAGTAATTAGGAAAATCAAATCTAAATAATGACCATTTTAACAAGTACTTCTGAAATGTACTATTGCAAAGTCTAAGGTTGAATGTGAGTTTTTCCATCTCGTATATTTCTTTTACAATTGCTGACCACTCTTTTGGTTGGTGGTTATTTGTTTAGCCACTTTTTGGTCATGGCTTTTTCACTGGCTACAAGTACATTTTGAGGAGATATCTATCTTGGTTGTTAAGTTCAGTTGTTATATTAACTAAATATACAGTGCCAAATTTTCAATTGATCTCAAAGCCCAAAATAGATTTTACCTGTCTAACCAGTAGCGCTGGATTGCCGTGTGTCACACCCCGCCTCGGGTGATGGTAATGTAACCTTAATAAAACTGACTTTCAAACCCAAAGGATGGCAAGGCACACAGTTGAAAATCGGTTTTTAACAAAATGTATTCCCCCAAAGTGTCGGATAAGTGCAAAACATACAGAGGAGGCCAACCCAAATATCTAAAAATAGTAAAATAAAAACATTGAAAACCAATCAAATAATTCAATCAATTCAAATATTAAAATAATCAATAATGAAATATTCTCTATAATAAATCAAGCATATTCAAAATCAAATACCGGTACTTCAAATAATCAATGTCAATAAATCAAATAATTCATTAGCAAAATAAATGCAAATTAAACTCAATTACTGAATGCATTTAACCATAATTGACAACATAATGGAATAATCGTCTCGTGGAGAGCTGAGAACCCTGCTCAACAGAGACAACCTCTTCTTGCAACAGCATGCAGCAGACTGTCAGAAGGACAGCAGCTCACCCATTTTATACCCCCTCCCAATAGACAGGTCCAATCAACAGGGGGATTTTAATACTGTGGCATTTTGCAAATCAACCATGAATAAAATGATCAAAAATACAGCATGCATGTTAAAGTTCATTTCATCTTGTAGATCAGTGATTTTCACTTGTGCATTTAGGCTTGTCGCTCCTTAACTCATTGGCTGCCAGCCATTTTCAGTGCTGAGCGCCCCCTACTGCCAAGCATTTTACAGCATTTTGACTGATTTTCTAAGACCCACTGCACAGTGAGTTATATGACTATGTAAACACCAAAACTAACTACCAAAAGAAAGAGTAGACTCTCTTCTTTCATCAGTCCAAAACCGCTTGTTTCTACCTTTTTCCGTTCTTTATAAATCGGCATTAGAACATAGGTTGGTTTCACCAAAAACCTGTTTCTGAACCACAAAACTGAGAAAACAAGCTTTTTGTGAAAATAACCTTTTTATGCTTTAGTGACACCACCAACATCTGAAAAGTGGTTTCCTACCATAAAACAGCAAAAACAACATTGACAAGAGGTATTTTGATTGCAAAATAATTTATTAGCCAATATATAACCAAATAGATCAATGTAAAACAAGGGGTGCAAGGGGAAACAACATGACTTGCACCATATTTTGCAAATATATACAACCAAATAGATAAATGTAAAACAAGGGGAAACATGACTTGCACCATATTTTGCAAATATATACAACCAAATAGATCAATGTAAAACAAGTGGTGCAAGGGGAAACAACATGACTTGCACCATATTTTGCAAATATATACAACCAAATAGAAAACAAAAAAATATACATGTTATTTTACCAATATACAAGTGTGTCTGTCTGTGTGTTGTGTGTGTGTCCACCCCTACACTGAATAGTTCAGCTTAGTGTGGTAAGCAGTAAAACACTCTCCTGCGTGCAAGGGGACACAACAGGACTTGCACCACATTTTTGTCTCGCTGCGCTGGCCCCTGCGAGCACAGACCCTACACCGCCTTGCAGGTCTCCCCTTCCTTTTGGTGGCCATCAGGAGTTCGAGTGTGTGCCTGCTTAGCACTCCGTCTAGCCTGCTCTCTGGGTCAGTGTTATATGGTGCCCTCTGAGTACGTCGGCCTTTCTCCAAGTCACCACCCCCGACACCTGTCCCCTCCTCCGCCTCCGCCTCCGCCTCCTCCTCCTGTCGCTTTACAGTCCAGGACTTGACTACCCTGCGAATGAACTCCAAGAGGGTTTTACACTCCCCTGGGTTTCTTGCTTGGTAGATGACATAAGCGTTATACATGCATATTTGAAAGAGATAGGCTACAAACTTCTCGGACCAGTTCAGCGATCGTCGGATGAAGGGATAGTATGCAATGTTTTGGTCCAACTTGTCTACCCCATTCATGGATGCATTGTACGCAACTATACACTCTGGCTTGAGCTGAGCCACCTTGTCCCTGTTTCCCCTCCTCCACACATCAACCCTCTGCATCCTGTCGCGGTGGCATGTAGTCAACATCTTCACCAACCGTTTGTCTTGCCAAGCTACCAACAACACCCTCTCATTGTGCCGCACAACTTTACCCCCCAAATCGTTTTTTGTCATCTCGCTGATGATCTGAGGTTCCCCCCTATTCTTCCTCAGTGTTCCACAAACGTTGGTCTGCGCTCCCAGTAGACGTTCAGACAGTGCTACTGAATTATAGAAATTGTCCATGAACAATGTATACCCATGACCTGGGAGACGATCAAGGAGATCAAACACTGTGTCCGGCAGAGTACTATGCTCCCCGACATAAGGACGCATATTGAAACAATAACCCGTGGCAGAGTCACACAGGATGTAGGATTTTATGCCATATTTTACAGGCTTCTGTGGGTTATACACCCTGAAAGATAGCCGCCCCCGCCACTGCATCATACCCTCGTCAATGCAAATGTTTTGCTCTGGTTGGTACAGCTCTTTGAACTTTCCCACTATGTAATCCAGCACAGGGCGAACTTTGTACAATTTATCCATTGCATCTTGTGATGCATTATCATTGTAGTGAAGGAACCTCCAGATTATTTGGAATCTGATCCTTGGCATAGTCTTGCCGAAATGAGGCGTTGCATCCACCTCGTCAACACTCCAGTACATTTCAAGGTTGGGCTTTTTCATGTAACCAGTTAGAAAACTTAGCCCAAAAAAAGTTTTCAGCTCTGGGATAGACACTGGTTTCCATGCATTACCTCTGCTATGTGGAAGAGGTGGTGAGGGGTGAGCTGCGAAATACTGACTTGCATACAGGTTTGTTTGATCGACAATATGTTGTAGTAAGTCGTCAGTCAGGAAGAGCTCCAGGAAGTCAGCCGGCAGGTCGCTATCCAGCGTCGCAGCAGTGCTCTGGGGTCCAGGGGTTGCAGTGAAGGGCAAGTTGTTCGGTTGCCAGACAGCCTCATGCCAGTCATCCTCATGACCACTGCTTGATGCACGACCTATAAATGACAATAAAATATATATTTTTATTGCTGTGGTGTGATGTGGAGAATCCTTTTTCTTCTTTTTTTTTTACCTTTCCCCTTCGCTCTGCCAACAGGAGGGGGAGCTCTGCTTGATACACGACCTGTACATAATAGAAATATACAATTACCACACACACACACACACACACACACACACACACACACACACACACACACACACACACACAAACACACAGCTGTGTTGTGATGTGGAAAATACTTTTTCTTCCTCCTTTCTTGCCTGGCAACCGGAGTGGGTGCACTGCTCCCACTACTGGATGCACGATCTGTAAATAGTAAATTCCTTCACATCAGTAGGCTACTAGGCAACATATATTGCAGTATATGAACCACTAAATGGTGTTCATGTGATATGGACTGAAGGACGAGAGAAGAGGAGGAGTTAGCTCTTACCGCCCGCCTCAGGTCTTCGTGGAGCCGCGTCTGGGGATGAGGCCCTGCTGCTCCCGGTTGACCCAGACGGCAGCCATTCATCCGAAGAATCCGGGTCTGGTTCGCTAAAATCATCGGCTGATGATCCGGAGTCAGGTTCGATAACACGCCGTGCGGTCAATCTACTTGGTCCCGGTGCGTTATTGCTGTTTTTAGAAGTCGAAACAGTACGGCGGAGACTCTGTTCGAGAGTGAGCTGTCGGAACGGTTTCTTCGATCTTGCCGGAGCCATGATGAGTTTTTTCTACCTACTTCTTCGATTACTCGTGACTCATGCCTGCTTTTATAGGCACAACGGCCACCTAGCGGTCAGTTTGCTACTACATTCTCTGTTTACAAGTCTGATCTTCATTGCCAAGGTCCGCTAGATCGTTCCCCACCCAACCCCAATTAAAAATATAATTGACGTTTATAGACGTCATTGGCAGTGAGCGGTTGTATTTGAATTGACGTCTATAGACGTCATTGGCAGCCAATGAGTTAATGTCCAATGTCAATGTCCAGTGTCCTCCTTTGACACAAGGGGAAATGGTTTGCCCTTGTGGCAGCAGGTGTTTCCTGACACCATATTTAAAGCCCTGAGCCCCACCCTGACTCTTTTAGTCTGCAGTACAGAGCCATGGTGAGAGGGAGAGATTTTTTTGAGTGTTTATTGTTGGAATAAAGAGCTTGAATATACTGTATGCTTGAAGGTTTGCTGTTCATACATTATCCATCAATGCGCGCTATTGATAGGCAGTTAAACAGACAGGGACAGTGGTCAAACTGTCACATCACCTCCTCTCCAGGAACTGCAAGTTCAGAAAGGCGGGACAGGTAATCGGCAGGCAAGTTCCTTTTTCCAGCTCTGTGAGTAATATTAAAGCAATATGCTGTAATGCCAAGTACCATCTGGTGACACAGGAGTTCTTATCCCTCATGGAGTTGATCCAGCTCAATGCCCAGTGGTCCGTTTCCAAATCAAAGGTCCGTCCAAGAAGATAATACCGAAGGCTGTCCAATGCCCACTTGATTGGCAAGACATTCCTTTTCAATTGGCAGAGTACCCTAGTAGTTCTCTGGGATGCAGTTTACGCGGCTCAATAGAGAAAAGGGCATTTCTCACCTCTTCTCTGTCCTTCTCTAGGACGGCTCCAAAGGGCCACACCAAGGCATCGTACTGGAACAAGGAATCTTTGGTTTAAAGTCAGGACCGGGAAGAGCACAAGATGGTTTTGACATCATGGAGAAGGCAGTTTCACATCTTTCTGATCATTTTCACCGGGATTAAGGGATGCTTTGGTAGTCAGATCTACAAGAGGAGCCGTGATGGTAGAAAATGTGCACAAATCTCCTGTACCACCCCAGAAAGCCCCGGGCTTGCTTCTTTGTCCCGTGGTCTAGGACTTCTCGATGTTCATTGCATCTGCGCTTCTTGGCCTTGTCCTATGGTCTCAGCGACAGATCTCGGTGTTGTCACCTTGCCAATCATGAGGTGTATAAGTGTGCCAGGCCAAGAAATCGTTTTGAGGCCAGATCGAACACCTCATTTAGATTGTCCTCCCATGCAGTCCTGTGATTAAGTGAGAGGCCCAGTGGAATCGATCGTCGAGAACAGAAACACTTCTGAAGCAGGTGAATAGAGATGTCTTCCCAGCAGTACCTAAAGACCACCACCGCTATCAAGAACGCCAGCGAAAAACTGGCAACCATCCCTGCCAGAGCATCGATCATAACCGCTAAAAGTGGCTGGGTCTCCATGGGAGTCCGCCCGGACATGACCTGTAAGATTATGATAGAGACCTTTGGCCACGGAGCGCAGGTACTCCCTGATTCCTTCTCCAAGCTCTGCAATATCCTTACACAGGTCAAGGGTGGAATAATTGAACAAAACAGCTTATGCAAGTTCTCAAGAGAGTTAAATCCAATTTGTGGCATTAGGATAAAGCATTCAATTTAGAAACTTGAATTCATCTTGCGTAAGGTCATTACAGAAGTCGTAAAGTGTGTTTCTTTGGAACAAGAACAATGGGATACCCACTCAGCTGTCTGAGGCGTTCGATCACTCATAGATCCAGCATGGTTTTTATCTCATCTTTTGAGGGATATCGTCATTCGCTCAGGCACCTGTGTCGTTGACGGATAGGGTAGGGTTCTTGTAACCAAATTACAGCTCG
>OLKM01003733.1:27036-31115 GCA_900291075.1 Melanogrammus aeglefinus | reverse complement strand
ACACACAGCACACACGAACACACACAAAAACACACACCCACACCACACACACACCACACAACACATTGCAATTCTCCTTCTGCACGACGAATAAAAAGCAGGAAGGAAGGAAAGCAGGAGCAAGGAAAAGGAGGAGGAGAGAAAGGATGCGGCCTGTGAGTCCTACTGAGGGCAGCAGTATACGAAAGCTGTTAACCATCACGACGGCATCGTCGCCCCGCCCCCCCACACACACCACACAACACACACACCACAACATCACACACAGCAACACACACCACACACAGCACCAGCAGCACACACAAACACACAACAACACACACGCTTCATTTTCCCAAGCTGTCTGCTTGCATTAATTATTTATAGTTGGTCCATTTCCTCTCACACAGAATGTGAAGAATACATATTTCACGTGAACATATTATTCATTGTATGTGTCAGTGTACAATCTACATCCATAATGGAGACATCGCTATTTTTTTTTCCTAAGCTGCGTGATTAACGGCTGGAAATTCATCTTCATAAATAAAATCTCTTAACGCGCGTCGTTGGACGCTGCCTCTGTCCGCACCCGAGAGGAGCTGCGACGAACACCTGCTCTCACCCAACGACGTAGCTCAACTCCACCAAATATAAAAGGAGGGCTTTTATTCACTGGCTTTTGTCCAATTGAAAGCCTCTATTTTCTTTTCTCCTACACCTTGGGTCTATTCCGTCAAACACTTACGACCTCGCTCGTAGCCTGGCTGCTAACTAAGGACAACCGCTCCTCTCTGCGACCGACCCAGTGAAGGTCCTTAAGCCCCCCTGCTTTATTAGCCATTTACACCGAGCGTCATTAGCTGCAAGAGGATGTACGCGTCTTAACCTATGATCACGAACTACTGAGCATTTAAATCCTGCTCTGAAGGAGCTAACATCAGCCTACCTACACTGTGTGTGTGTGTGAGAGGAGCGCCTGTATTTAAGGGTGTTTATGCCGATGTGAAAGTGTCTTCGACTGTATGTCATCAGTAATGTGACGAGTGTGTGTGTGTGTGTGTTTTTATTTAAAATAGTGGTGTGGTTGGTATGTTGTGTGTGGTGTGTATGAGTGTGTTTCCCGATGTAGGTGCGTGTTTGTGTGAGTGGTGTAGTGTGGGTAGCACTGAGGGTGAGCGTGAGAGAAGCACTTAAATGAATGAAACCACCCCGTCGGCTTCCTTCCTACCGCTGCCACGCCGGCCGGTCCGCCGCAGTTTACAGCTCACCACAGGCCCCGCGGGATAAACACTCCTGACCCCCCCCCGAAGAAAACCCGGCGGGCACCCACTCCTCTAACCTGAAGAGGAGGACGGGGGATGAACAGGTTCTGGTCACCCCGCTCCCTGCCGGTCGTATCAGGGGGCCGTGTCAAGAGGACACTCTGGGCTGTCCCGGGACAGACGGCGTGGACCTTCAGGGAGGGTGTCGAGGTGGCGGCGTTCTGAGACCTGCTAGCAAACACCCCAGAACTGGAACGTTCTCCAACCGCTGCACACCGACCGGAGGCTGTGCCCGGTGCAGCGCGCGCACACACACACACACACACACACCTTAACATATGCAAAGCACTGTACTTTACAGTGGAAATAGTATTTAGCAGAAAGTAGTTTGAAGTGGAGGAATGTACCCCCACCTCTACATACTAGTAGGAATGCACCCTCTGTGCATTTTATAAAAATGTTCTCACAATTTTCATTGAATTGTATTCCAACACAACTACTCAATTCAGATTTACAGGTTTTACCAAAAAAATAAGCTCTTAAATCCATGTGCATCGATAAAACAATATGAAAAATATTGCACTTGCACAGACGTAAGATATAGAGCAAGATCAGAAACAAACAGACGTTCTGATAACAGCCAGAAGGCCGCACAAGGGCCCTGCAGCTACTGAAGAGGGGCCCAAGCACCCATTGAGACCCCTCTCCCCCCCCATTACCCCCCCCAGTCAGGGTCACAACCCGGAGGGGAGAAGCGACAGGAATTCAAAACGGGCAATGCCCCAGCACCCCTTCTTCTCCGACACACACAACACCCAGACAATTAGATGAAACGGAAACCAAGGGGGCAAAGACGCCGGCGTCAGCGGACAGCTAGCCCGGCCTGACACAGAGGGCGGGGGGCGCCGCAGGGGGGGGCATGCAAAACAGCAAAGAAGAAAGAAAGAAATACGGACAAAGAACAACCACTATTTATACCCACACTGCACGGGCTGTGAACGCCATCTTTTTTCAGTTTTATTTGTTTGTGAGTTTGTCTATGTGTGTGTCTGTGTGTGTGTGTGTGTGTGTGTGTGTGTGTGTGTGTGTGTGTGTGTGTGTGTGTGTGTGTGTGTGTGTGTGTGTGTGTGTGTGTGTGTGTGTGTGTGTGTGTGTATAGAGGCATCAAATGGAAAAGAACAAAGCTAACGAGCCCTGGAGAGGAGCGAGGGGGGGCCCGGGGGTTTTGATGCACCACCTGGCGTGAGAGGAGCGTGGCGATCCCGTCCACCTCTCCCTCTACCGGCCCTCGTCACATGGGTGGAAGGCCCGCATCCTCTCCCCCTACACCGGGAGCGCGCCCACCCTCTCCCCCCTACCGGAGCGCGCTCCCTCTCACCCAGAGCGCGCAAATACGCACCAGAACCTCCTCCCCCTATACGGAGCGCGCCCACCCTCTCCCCCCTAACCGGAGCGCGCTCCCTCTCTCCCCCCTTACCGGAGCGCGCCCACCCTCTGACTGCGCCCCTCAGAAGCTCTCACTGAGACGCGGTATCACGGTAGCTTGGAATAACAATATGGCAATAAAAAACACTGTTATCATGATCAACACTAACAAATAATAACGCAAATAATAATGAGAAATGACTAACCCAAATTAGTAATACTTCTGATAAAACAAATAACTAATAATACCACTTGTATTAAAAAGACATTCATAAACAGCAAATACTAACAACCTATGACAACGAATATTAATAGTCTTTTTGATAAATAAATAATATTTGTCAGTTTTTTTATCATCAATATTTAACTACTAGTCTCATTAAATTCTATGCATTTTTTAATATATATTTAAACAGCATAATTTGTTTTTTACCCAGCAGACCCCTCTGTCCATCACGAGGCTTTGAGGACCCCATAAGTTCCCTCTCTCACCCCCGCATTTAGCACTTTTTAAACGTTTTACATCTCGCATAAACACATTGACAGTCGCATTCCCCCTCTCTCTTTTAATATAATGAACCCCACACACACACACACACACACACACACACCACACACACACACACACACACACACACACACACACACACACACACACACACACACACACAGGAAGAATGGCACATGCATGCTGGAGTGATTCAGTGCAACTGTAAAAACAAAAGCCAAGATTGCATTTTAATTAACTTTTAAACTACAAACAAACAGGTTCTTGTGGAGCCGGAGCCGGTGTCGGGTTTAAACAAACAAACTTTGCAGTGAAGTGAGCGATGCTCTCGGCCCAACAATAACAGCTGGGCTCACATGCAACGCAATGTTCCCACACTCGAGATGGACGCAATTACAGGTGCCCACACACACACACACACACACACACACACACACACACACACACACACACACACACACACACACACACACACACTGAACTACTCGTATATTCTTGTATATTTATTGAATTACAATACACTTCATGTATGCTTGACAAATATTAATTTGGGATCTAAATAATTTTATATTTGTATTGTAATTTGTTTGTTGTATGCCTATTGACGTTAAAAAATTAAATTCCTTGGAAATAAGTATAAAACCAAACTATGTAAGCAAAAAAAAAAAGATCCCTCTGCCTGTTTGCATGTGGCAGACATATGCACCGCGTTATTCTTTTTAACATTTAACGGCCACACCCTACTAAACAAACCACGACACACACACACACACACACACACACACACACACACACACACACACACCACACACACACACACACACACACACACACACACACACACACACACACACACACCTTTTCCAAGGCCCACAACAAGCGAGAGCTGTTGATTGGGCCCA
>OLKM01003733.1:19536-22036 GCA_900291075.1 Melanogrammus aeglefinus | reverse complement strand
GTTAGAGACAATAAAACACAGACACACACACACACACACACACACACACACACACACACACACACACACACACACACACACACACACACACACAGACACACCACACACACACACACACACACACACACACACACACACACACACACACACACACACACAAGACTGGACTAGCAGGGTTCAGACATCTCGACAGCCGTAAAGAAAAAGCTAAAGCCCTCTTGGCCGCGGATGGAGGAATGTAAATGGGAGGCATTCCAGTCTGTGAATGCACTGGTAAAATAAACAGTGAGGCAGCCCAACGCGCTCCCCCGTCCGCTGCAAATAACCAGCTCAGACCGGCCGCCCAGCCCCGTGACCTATATAAAATAAATAATAGATCAAATAAATAATACATCAAAGATTGACGGAGGACGGCTCAAGTGTCAAAAGTGACAATTTCAATACATATTGCGGTGAATAATTAAGTGGGTGCGGGGGGTAAAGGGGGTCCTCTCCTTTTTGTCTTGACACGCTCTGATGGCTCACACGCAAAACAAAAGGGACACGCGCACAAACACGTACAGTGTCTCAATTTACTGCACTTATGGTGCACACTTACACACACTAACACACCTATATATATCCTACACACACACACACAACCATTCATACATACTGTATACCAAACACACAAATACAGTATTAGACACACAGGCACGCATATGAAACACAGACCCTGACACACACACACACACACACACACAGACACACACACACACACACACACACACACACACACACACACACACACACACACACACACACACACACACACACACACACACACACACACACACACACACACACACACACACACACACACACACACACACACACAGGTCTAGTCTATGGCCACATTCTCTTCCAGGGACCCGCTCCCAGGGGTGGGGGATGTCGGAATATTCTCAATAAAACACCTTCTTAGCAGTAATAGGCCACTGTTCTCATTTCAACGCTCCCAAAGGCCTCATGATAAATTTAGCACACACACACACACACACACACACACACACACACACACACACACACACACACACACACACACACACACACACACACACACACACACACACACACACACACACACACACACTCCCCTCTCTCTCTCGCTCTGCCAAGAACCATAGCGTGTGAGAGCGGACATGATCACACACACACACACACACACACACACACACACACACACACACACACACACACACACACACACACACACACACACACACACACACACACACACACACACACACACACACACACACACACACACACGTTCACATACGTGACACCACACACAGAGTGGTTGATCTTCTGGTTGAACCATCAATGTGTGATGGTGAGATGGTTGGGAGAGTGAGAACTAAAGAGGAGAGAGAACGAAAACAAGAGTGAGGAGAGAGTGTGAGGGTGAGAGAGAGCTAGAGAGAGACAGTAAGAGAGGAGACGAAGAGCAATGAAGAGAGAGAGAGAGAGAGAGAGAGAGAGAGAGAGAGAGAGAGAGGAGAGAGAGAGAGAGAGAGAGAGAGAGAGAGAGAGAGAGAGACAGAGAGAGAGAGAGACAGAGACAGAGAGAGAGAGAGAGAGAGAGAGAGACAGAGACAGAGACAGAGAGAGAGAGCAGAGACGAGAGAGAGAGAGAGAGAGAGAGAGAGAGAGAGAGAGAGAGAGAGAGAGACAGAGAGAGAGAAGAGAGAGAGAGAGAGAGAGAGAGAGAGAGAGACAGAGACAGAGACAGAGACAGAGAGAGAGAGAGAGAGAGAGAGAGAGAGAGAGAGACAGAGACACAGAGAGAGAGAGAGTGAGGATGGTGTCATTATGCCGCTCCACCACTGCTTCCTGCCTGACTCAAACATGGCTACAGTGTTGAGTTCATGTCTGGGCTCGGGCCGGCGCTCGCGGCTAAAGCTAACGCCGTCGGCTCCGATTACACAGCCGTGCTGAATGTGCACGTGACAACTCACACACATGTAACGATGCATACACACACACAAAGCCAAGGGCGTCAACAGTCACTCATACATGCACACGTGCGCGCGTACACACACACACACACACACACACACACACACACACACACACACACACACACACACACACACACACACACACACACACACACACACACACACAGTTGAAAGCCTCGTCCTCTATGTCCTAATAGTGATGAGAGAAGAAAGAGAAGACAGAGAAAGGGGAGGGGTCAAGAGATAGTGGAGGGGGATGGGTCAGAGGTCACCAGGACACTGAACTCTTCTTGAGGAGGAACCCGTGTCCTGCGAGCCTTTGTGGTGGGCAAACAAACAGGGTCTGCTGGGGCTTGTGAACGGCAGGTAAATCATTGTTTACCC
The DNA here is from genome assembly GCA_900291075.1 of Melanogrammus aeglefinus. Lineage (NCBI taxonomy): Eukaryota > Metazoa > Chordata > Actinopteri > Gadiformes > Gadidae > Melanogrammus > Melanogrammus aeglefinus. The sequence goes on along the minus strand of OLKM01003733.1, from coordinate 19,649 downwards.
ATCGAGGCCCAGGGGCAGGTGGGGCTCCAAGGCAAATAACAGCTGCTCCTTACAGTACAGGGACAACATGAAGACGGAGATATCAGCAGTAACAGCCAAATAACAGCCCCCAG
>OLKM01003733.1:0-7500 GCA_900291075.1 Melanogrammus aeglefinus | reverse complement strand
AAAGTTATGCATTTTTGCTTATATTTGCTATATCTCTAAACAGGAGACGTGGGATGACACTCATTTAGGCACAGAATACACCACAGGTCCCAATGAGGGCCATGTTTTACCAATGCATTAGGGCATGCTACACACGGTGGTCTCTCCGTCTCACCCTCGTGTGTCCCGTCTCTCCACCGTCAACACGGTCGTCGGGCCTCGGTGAGATATGAACTCAACAGAAAACACACGTACCCACAAAACACAGCACTGCCTACGACACCATGTGGAGCAGAGGTCCCACGTACGCAATGCATACCAACACTGCACCTCTGTATGGACGTGTTGATTCATCGATCCAAGGATTCACTCCTGTATTTATTAAATTCATGTCGTAAGTGTACGTACTTTTACACAGTGAGTCCTCAAGCATTTGTGCTTTTTATCCCAACTAATTAATGGTTGACATTTCTGACAACACGACCTGTGTTGATCAACTCACAGTAGAAAGGAACCATAAATAATTCAAGCTTGTGTTCTCTCATGTGCTACACGGCGCTGATGTCTTCACCTGAGAAGGCTCGGTGGCTCTTCACGCTGCACTCGCGGTGACGTTAGGAATCAGCCCCAACTAATTCTAGATTTTTTTTTTCCGCCCACTTGGCGAAAAGTATTGAAGTTCAGTGAATCACTCTCACAATAGTCATTATTACCCCTTTAGAAATGGTCCTTTTATTTTTTTTGCGTGATGAATACACGGGTAAATGAGGAGCCGCTGTCGTTCCCTGAGCGGGAGAGCGTTCTGCCTTGTTCTTGTCAGGCGAGTGGAGCTGCATTTCTTCATCAACTTAATGGGCGTTCCACTAATTACAGCGTTATAAATACGGTATTAGCAATTATGATTCCAGAGCTGCTATTTTTAATACTGGGAAACTATAATATACCCATCCATTAGTATTAGAAATTAAAATACACATTTCGCTGGGCATTATGTGGAATACAGACTGAATACAGATCGTTCCAGTAGACGATGGCAGCAGTTAGTACAACCCTTCATCGCACTTAAACAGTATGACTCTTTAAAGACAAAAAAAGAGAACTTAGTAGGGAAATTAGCGAACCGAATGAAGAGACTTATTTGTATTTTACCCACCAAGTGGGGCTATGACAGCAGGAATAACAAAATAGTTCTCTTTTCTCATCGCCCATGAAACTGATGACACAGTGTGTGTCACACACAGTGTGTGTGTGTGTGTGTGTGTGTGTGTGTGTGTGTGTGTGTGTGTGTGTGTGTGTGTGTGTGTGTGTGTGTGTGTGTGTGTGTGTGTGTGGTGTGTGTGTGACGTTGTGCGTGTGTGTGCGTGGTGGGTTACAACCGTGTGTTGAAACAAAGAGCGTTGAGTCAACAGGAGAACGGAAGTCCAGAATCAGCATGCGATTTTCTGGAATGCAGTTCCTCTTGGCAGCGAATAAAATATAAAAAATTAAAATAAATATTGGTATCTGACGCACGGAGGTGGTGTGGCAAATGCCTGCAGCGGCCAGCCTGCGATGACGATTGTTGGCCACGCGTAAGTCACTGATCTAAGACGGTTTTACCAAGCACAAATAAGAACACTTTGGACTAACCTCTCAAACCAGTCTTAATAGGAAGAAGAAGGCCCCCATATTGTTCTTTTCTTTATGCCACTTTAAATAACAACTGTTTTTATATATTATTTAGGCCTGCTGGAGAGTTTGGCACCAGGAAAACACACGATACACACACACACACACCAACGCACAAACCACACAACAACAAACAATGACAATTAGTGCGTATATGTTAGGGCGCTTACACGCCGTTGTGTATTTAAATTAAAGGGCATGGCAAAATAAGACAATTCCCAGAAAACATGATCAAAAGGAGTTGTCATTAAAAATAATGAAAAGACAGCGAGGACGTGCGAGCGCGAGGGACCAGCGTGTCTGGGCTGGGCCGCCACGTGCCGTTGGGTGTCTTTTAACTAGAGCGTCAGTGGCCTAGGTGAAAGCAGCGCGACTGCCGTGGAGAGCCCTCGCAGTCACCCACAGGGTGAACCGACTGTGACCCTCTGTTGACACAGCACCACTTGGTCTCTGCTCTGAGGAAAACCCCTCTCCTTATCCAGCCCCCTCTCCTCTCTCCTCCCATCTTCTGCCTTCCCTTCTTTACTCTCCCCTTGTCTCACTTTCTTCTTTCCTTTCTTCCCCCGTGTCTCACTCTCTCTTTCCTCTCCCCCTGTCTCACTCTCTGCTTTCCGCTCCCCTGTCTCACTCTCTCTTCCCTCGCTCCCCTGTCCTCACTCTCTCTGTTCCTCTCCCCCTTGTCTCACTCTCTCTTTCCTCTCCCCCCTGTCTCACTCTCTTCTTCCTCTCCCCCTGTCTCACCTCTTTCCTCTCCCCTGTCGAACTCTCTCTTTCCTCTCCAACCCTGTCTCACTCTCTCGTTCCTCTCGCCCTGTCTCACTCTCTCTTTCCTCTCCCGGCCTGTCTCACTCGCTCTTTCCTTCGCCCCCTGTCTCACTGCTCTCTTGTCTCTTCCCCTGTCTTCACTCTCTCTCTCCTTCCTGTCTCACTTGCATTGTCCCTTTGATCCGACACTGAACAGGTACGGGGGTAGGATGAGGCTGTGTGGTTCCAAACGGCAGCTGCAGACCCTTGCGTACCCTGAGAAGGGAGGGCGCGCGAGACGGTCGGACAGCACCCTCTGAGGGGCTGTAGGTGATCAGGGGAGGGGGCGGGCAGCTCGCTGTCCGGGGCGACACCACCCAGGAAAACCCATCCGCCGTTTAAGGTGTAGTCCCTAAAGTTGATCACCAAAAAACAAGTTAAAAGGAGGACATGCAGCGCCAAGACGGAAGCGGGCCGGGGCCGGGGGTGCAGGAGGCTCTTGTATTTGAAACACACACACATTGCTTATCAGCGGGTCTAGTCGAGCAGCGGTCTCCGCCGTCAGTAAACAAGGGGGGCCGATCGCTTGCATCGGGATTCTCGCCGGCATATTAGCAGGCAAACGGAGGAGGGGGCGCCGCCCCCCCGTCCCGGCGCGGTAAAGCCGGATGAGGGGCCCTCACCGCTTGAGCCATGGGTTTTCTTTAAGTGCAGTCTGCCACATGTGAATTATTTACCGGCTTTGGCCCCCCGCCGCTAAAAGCCAGCGCTGGCGGACAAAATCCCGCTCAGGAGCGCGTTTACACCGCCGGCTCCCCGCCCCCCCGCACGGGGGGGGACCCGCCTGCCAGAAATCGGGCCACACACACACCACAACACACACCGCCGCTACCGTGCCTCGGGCCAACAGGGCTCAGCGACGGCCGTAGGTGGGTGACCTCAGGGGGTGGTCCGAGATCTGAACATTTCAGTCCAAGTCTTTTTCAAATTCACTCAAAGGCCGCGAACTTTTAATCGGTTGAATTTACACCAGGCGTACACTTATTAAACATTCACTGGAATGAGTTCATGCAGTGAAAAGCATAAAATCTAACCTAAGTAATATAAAATTAAGGGTTAGTCATCGTTTGCTGAGTTGTGTTTGTCAGGTACCGGTGGGAAGTGGTATTATGCCTAACTATTATAACCTTTAATGAATAGGGCCCGGGCGGTTGAGCCACGTACCCTAACGCTACTTATACTGCATAATGTTCATTAATGGTCATGAATACAGCCTCAGAGGCAAGTAATCTGAGGACAACAACAATCCATAGTGTTGAGGGAAGGCCGCAGCTGCCTGCGTCCTTCATCTTATATCTCGCCTCCGAGACGCTGGCGTGACCCCAGGCCTAGAGAAAACACCCGGGGATGGTAAATTTGGTTTTCAGCAGTCAGATCCTAATTGGTGGAGAGATGATGTACAGGAGTGTACTCCATCCCTGAACCTGAGCCACTGACGAGATTGTAAGATTGTGTGTGTTGTGTTGTTGTGTGTGGTGTTTGTGTGGTGTGTGTGTGTGTGTGTGTGGTGTGTAATGTTGTGTGTGTGTGGTGATGTGTTCTGTGTGTGTGTGTGGTCGCAGCGGGTGAACAGAGTTTATTAGAGGCCGGAAGGGTGGGGGGGCTCGACGGAGACAGGCCGAGCCGGTCAAGCTACCACGGCATAATAGGCCGTGAGCTGCTGCTTAATGTGAGTCCGGCACACACCCCTCGGCCCCCCAGCCAGCGGGCTCACGGGACCCGAGAGTGGCGGACGGGGACGGAGAGAGACAGAGGAGTCTCAAAAATGCCAAGGGTTAGGGCCCTTGTGACTTTCTGCGGGAGGGGGGTCGCCACTGGCTCTCCACGACACCGTGACCCTTGAGGTGTCCCACCGTGCCGACTGTTCAAACAGGGGCGGGGGGCTCTCCTGGTGGGGGGGTGCGCGCGGGGGTACCTGCCGGGGCTGAGACCAGGAGAAGCCTGCTGTCTTTACTGATGGGTGAGCTGCGACTACGAGATGTTTGGGAGTCGAGCGAGGCGTGGGTTGTGGGCGAAACGGGTGGGGTGACGGAGTCTCCCGGTCACAGGAAGGCACAGCTCCGGGGTAGCGGTAGCGTGGGGTGGGGGAGGTGACCTCTCCGCGCGAGGGCCACTGGGCGTGGAGCGGTTGGGGGGTTAGGGGGGTTGAGGCGGGTGGTGGGGGGAGGTTAGGTCGGGTGGTGGCGAGAGCTCTCCCCGGGGCACTCGTGGGCGGTGGGGGGATATGTTAGGTTGGGGGGGGTCTGTGGGGGTGGGCGGTGAAATCGCTTGGGCGCAGGTAGGTTAGGGTGTAGCGGGGTAGCGGTGGTTTGGAGACCTCTCCGCGGCGCGCGAGCGTCGTGGGGCGGGTTTGGGGGCGGGGGTCGGGGTTAGGGTTGGGGAGTTAGCGTCTGTAGGGTTAGGTTAGCGTTTAGCGGGGACGCGGTAGGTGGGGGAAGATCCTCTCCCCGGCCACTGCGTGGCGTTTGGGGGGTTCGGGTTAGCGTGTAGGGTTAGCGCGTCTAGGGTTGCGTTAGCGTTCAGCGTTAGCGGGTGGGGGGGTGGGTGAGAGCTCTCCCCCGGGGGCCAGGCTCGTGGGGCTGGTTGGGGGGCTGGGTTGGCGGGTTAGCCTGTGTGAGCCGGTATGAGCGTTGAGCGGGTTAGGGGGGGTTCAGCGTAGTGGGTGGAACGACCTCTCCCCGGGCCACTCGCGTGGCGGTTGGGGGGGGGCTGAGGCGGTGAGGGGTTAGCGAGTGGGTTAGCGTTAGCGGCTTAGCAGGTGTTAGCGGGTGGTGGGGGATACCTTGGCTCCCGGGTCGCCACTTCGGTGGCGGGGATCTGCGGCGGTTCAGCATTAGGTGGTGGGGGGGGTTAGCGGGTTAGCGTTAGTGTTAGCGGTGGTGGGAGACCTCATCCCGGGCCACTGCGGCTGGCGGTGTTGGTGTTTGGGTTTCTGCACCGGAGGTGGAGGGGCCGAGGGGGGGGTGGTGTTTGGTTTGTGTGGGACGTGCGCGCAAGGGAAATAATAGTAGAATAGTGAATAATTACTAGAAAGTAATTGCAATTTGTATGTGCATATGAAAACGAATTCGGAGTCCGCACCATAATGTAGGCACGTCGGGTGGTGAGCTGAGACCGGGCAAGAGGGTCGTTGCGCATGTCCAGGGAAAGGCAAAGGGGGATGGACTGCACGTCGGTTAATGTAAGTTGGTTCACACCCGCCGACCTAGCCTTCCCCCCAACACACACACACACACACACACACACACACACACACACACACACACACACACACACACACACACACACACACACACACACACACACACACACACACACACACACACACGCCCCTCCCCCAGACACATATCTGCAATGCAAAGCAGGGAGAGGGCTCCCCAGTAAGTATGTAATTAATGCCGATTATTTCCAAAAAAGCTGCACTCATATGGAGAAGCAGTGAAGCCTGTGTTCGCGACGGTGCATTTACTAGAGCCACCCGCCACAACACTCCTGTCAGGCCCGCTGTTTAGGATTCTCCAAACTAACACGACCATACATAAAAAATCAACGCCTTTATAGGCACTGCCTAACCAATTAGGGCTGCCTTACTTCACCACACTTTTCAATTGTTCTATTAATATTTATGCGAGAAAGATACGCATTATTCCAATACACACATTTAGTCGAAGGAAGCTCAAGCGGTGTGCGTGTGACGTGTGCTTGCCTTTGATGGTTTCATCGCTCCTACACTGCAGAAAGCGTGTTGTTGAGGTGAACAGCCGTGAGAGGAAGGGAGCTCAGTTAAAAGATGAGATGGACAGAGGGGCTTAGGGCAGAGTACGACCACTGCTGATAAGACTAGAGAGGAAGAGAGGTACAGGGAAGGACGACCAGGAGGAGAGGAGGAGGAGGAGGAGAGGAGAGGATAGGAGAGGAGAGAGATGAGGAGAGAGAGAGAGAGGTGAGGAGGAGGCGAGAGAGAGAGAGGAGGAGGAGAGGAGAGGGAGGAGACAGAACAGACAGACAGACGACAGACAGACAACAGACAGACAGAAGACAGACAGAACAGACGGACAGACAGACAGACAGACAGACAAACAGACAGACAGACAGACCAGACAGACAGACAGAGAGAGAGAGAGACACAGCAGACAGGACAGACAAAGACAAAAAGTGGAGATACGTCATGCAGTGTAACGAGACGTCGTTCGTTGCGAGGGGTGGGGGTTAGTCCACAGGTGAGAAACAGTTCAATATAATCTAAACACCCAGTCGCCCGATGACCAGCCTACCGCATTATTATGTTTACGTCTTCGACTAAATACATCAGTTTGATTTAATTGTGTTGGTTCTGAACGTGCGCCCACAGGAGGAGAGACACAAAGAGACAAAAAGAAGAGATATGGAAGAGACGAGACGAGACGGGAGAGAGTGAAAGGAAAGCAGAGGGGAGAGCGAGGGAAGTTGAACTGAGGCGCCCGGGCCACACGGCCAGGGGGCGCAGAAGTGAGTGCTAAACAGGATCCCCCAACGCACTTCGGGCAGCCTGGTACACACAACCCCATCCAACCTCCTCTCATACACTCCGCTTACCTACCTCGCCTACCCCCAAGCCGACCCCGGCCTGCCCCCCGTGAGTCGAGCCCGTGTCACGGACCCCTGGTCAACGGGCCCTGGCACGGGGCCCGCTGACAACCGTGTTTTGTGTGTGGCGCTGTGTGTGAGATTCTCCAGCCTTGCCTTAGCCAGCAGATTAACAACACAGCTGGTCCACAGAAGGCCCCATTCAGAAGCGCGAATTCCAAAGAGACACACGAGGGGCTCTGGGCCGGCAACAAACACACACAAATAGTGCAGAATGAACATGGATTGTCAAAGGTTGCACATTCGCAGCGACTTAAGCAAGTGACGAGCAAATATGTGGCTGAAAAGACAGCGTAGCGCCACGACCTTTTTTTACTGTTGTCGGCCCGTACTAATATTGGCAAAAGGTTAGGAGATAGGACAGGAGACACGCACACCACGCGAACGTAACACACACGGAACTCAGCACGGTTTGGTGGCAAA